>CM034156.1:139687397-139903111 GCA_019776745.2 Taxus chinensis | reverse complement strand
AAAGTGAAAAATCTACTGAGTTGGTGAGAGAGGCCCCCCAGAAGAAGCCCCAACAAGGACACCGATCGAATCAAAGGGCATTCCGCATCCCTATCCTTTGCACTTCCATAGTTACTATTGGGAACAAGGCCAAATCCACGACCCAAAACCCCCTAGAATAGCTGCAACACACTAGAACTGCCCATGCCACCATCTTGGACCACATCTCAACAACCATTTGGATTGAGTAGCTTAAGTTTAGGGATTGTGTAGAGGTTTTCTCCTTAAGAAGACGTAGCCAAAAATTTAGAATTTAGTGAATCTCATTTAGGGCTCATCATGATTAATTTTACAACGTATTCTTGATCACTTCCCTATTTTCATGGAATACTTTCAAACAATTTTTTTGTGGATTTCAATTAACAACTTGAAATATAAGATAGCCCTAAACTTACCTATTTTCATGGAACACTTATCAATTAATTCTTTTTATTTTACTAAATAGACACTTAAATCTCTTACATAATATAATATTCACACAAAGAACCTCTATTTTTTTAAAATAATGAGCACATGTTGGGGAAAGATCTATGTTGTGTCTGGGGTTTTGTGATGCTTGAAAACATTATACAGGGATCTACGGTCTCAGTACTTGAGTATAATGTTAATTAATGATATCTAGTTGGTCAATTAGTTTTTCTTGAATTGTAATGCTAGCATTGGATTTATTGCTCCATTGTTTTTTAAAAATATTTTCACCAGATTCTTCGGATATCCACTCACCATTGTCACACCTTCTTTCTCTTTCTATACTAGTGTGCTATGTGAGTCTCAAAGGTTCCACAACATAATCCGTGGAGGCGCCCCATACCCTGCTTCCCTAAATTTTCTTGCTATAGCCATGTAATCTATTTCCCAAGGATTTGAAGAAGCTTTGTCAATTTTATGTTGATGAACACAAAAAATTGTTTTATTATCTTCTCTGGCAGTAGATTAATTTTGCAGGCCATCATCAACAACAAACTGAAAACTTTTTGAAAATTAGTATTCATTCCACACTTCATTTTGGTCATAAATCTATGTTTTCCACCAAAGACTCACCTGACACAAGGTACAATTCATGGTCTGGGTTGAAGGTGATGATGTGGCATCTCTAGGGACCCTCACTCATGTCCAACACCAACAACCCTTGAGTGATGCACACTTGCATCAAAATTCCTTGTGTTTCTTGACACATGACACACAACCAAGCTGTCAGAGAATCTGTAATGCTGCAGTGCCCTCACATTTTTTTGCATTAGAAATATTCTTGTGATCTCTGTAGACTGATCCATTGTCTCATCTTCCAGCTGTATGTGATCTTGGAAGATATTTTTAAAGTTTAAACTATTTTGTTTTCTTTACCCTGGAGCTATTTTGTCAAGGAATATGTCAGTTTTCTATCCAAATATTATACGTATCCTCCAAGTTAGTCAAAATTTGAGCTTGGAGAGAGATGCATCCTAAACACCTTTTCAGAACTATCATTTTCCTTGTATAACATGAAAAACACTTTAATTGAAATATTGATGTGTTTACCACAATGAAACTCAAGTTAATGTTGTAAATTTAATAGTAATGGGTTAGTTGTAGGGAACACAGAGGAGATCTTTAGTTTCCTTGTAGAGAGCCTCATCATCATGCCCACATTTTGCATGAATGCCATATTTTTAGCATTCTTTTTAAAATTAGTTGGGTGTCTATAGTGGAAGCATATTTCTCTAAGAAAGAAATTTTTAGGGACGAAAAAAAATCTATCTAAATCTTGGAGAAATTGACTCTATTTTGATAGCCAGATCAATAGGCGTATGTTTTCCCATTACAAAGAGAAGCATCACTGTTCTGAGGCTTGATAGGGATGTATTTAATTTTTTCATCAAGGCATTTACTACAGGTGTTATTCTTGTAAAGTGGTTTTGTTCACATTCTTCCACATGCATTTGAGTCTCTTGGTAATTAATGTTTAGAGGGAGCTTGGCAAGACTTCCCTTTTGTTGGATTTGTAGCCATGTTAGTAGCAGTTGGGAGTCTTTTGGTGGATGTGGTGGCCACTGGATATTATCATCGTGCTCACCATATATTTGGGGGATAGAAATTTATGTTGGCAATGGGGAGGATCTATAAAATTGAGGTCATATTCATAAGCATGGTGGTGCCCATGGATACGATACATCTACTGAAATTATCTGCTTCATTTGTGATATGCCACCATGTTATTTTCTAGGAACAAAAAAAGGGTTTACATGGTGTTTTAGACCATGAAGGAGCATGAAAGGAGTAAGGACAATGTCAATAACCTTTTTCAACATCCCATTTTCCTGCATCTCCATGGGGGGTTGTATGGGAAATCCTAAGGACCATGCATGGTTGTTATATCTTTGTTTTCTCACCTCATTTATTGATGGTTAATGACTTGGTAGGTGTGTGTGGTGTTTGAAGTTTAAAAATATGATGAAACCATACATGTTTTGACCTTTGTGGTGGTAAAATTGATGTTTCAGTGTTTGATGTTTGAGATGGTGTATTTGAAGTACATAGAAAAGGCACACAATTGTTTAATAAAATGTCTGAGAGTGAAGTGACCTTTAAGACACCAGTGATTGCATGATTTTTTGAATATTGGTTCATTGAGGAGAATTTAGTAATTTTGAAGTAATGCATCTAGCATATTGCCCAACCAGGCCCATGAATCATTTGACAGAATGCCTAAAGGTGATGTAGTCTCATCAAATGCAGTGATTATGAATTTGGCGTAAAAAGGTATGGTTTTCCCCTTTTCTCTTGCACTAAATTCTAGTTTCATAATTTCTTACATTTGGAAATTATTTGTTAATTATTAGGAAATGTAACTACAACCAATGATAAAACTCTTTGTTTTCATTTCGAACTGTCAAACATTAAAATATTATGACCCTGAAAGTTATGCACATGGAGCACCACACAAAAATATACCGCAAACCTGAAACTCCATGCATGACCCATGGTAACATGAGACACTATGGGAAAACTTAACCAAGTTGTTTGAAATTAATTAACACCCTTACATGTCAAATTTATAAAACCATTTAGCTTATCAGTCATGTGTAGTGACGTGCTCTTTTAGTAAAAAATGATCAGTTTTGGCCTACGGTTACCATTTAGTTCAAGCGGAAATGGAAACCACTTCCAATTATCCCTAGACCACCAACAAGAGAATCGTAACCCAACTACATTTCAATGAAAATTCCTTCGGAGACTAGTTTTGTGAGTTGGTTTTGGGGCCCACTGGTCGCTGAGTGGTAAGAGTTGTTGTCGTAATTATGATAACTGGCCTTGGAGTTTCCCTTGTAACTTGAGCTTTGCTCTTTGTAATAAACTTCCATCAAACACGATGAATTATATGTATATGGGAGAGTACACAGGAATCATCAAAGTTTGTGTTCAAACTTAAAATGAGTCTTTTCAAGGCCTAATTTTTGAGCACTTTAGATGTTATGACCAGCTTGCACCAAAATTGTAACTTTAGCTAAGCACACCTTCTAAGGGTTTTTTCGACTCCTAAATAACCATGGAACCTTGTACATATCATTTCCACACTTTTTACAATATGAATTGATCAAATTATTTTATGAATGATTTTTGGGAAATTATGATGTTTATCTCCCTTCCCTTTCCTCTTCCTAGAAGTAACTTTGATATTTTGGATGGTTTTAAAAATGTAAATGAGTTATAAATTTCATGGGTTGGAAATGAAATTCAAATTTGATAATGTATGTGATTATGATATGATGAATAGAATGGAAAACGAAATCCAAAATTTCTCTATTTTCCCCTTTTTCTCTCTAGAGATAATTATGAAAATATATGATTGGGTTTTGTAAATGTAAATGGGTCAAAATGTATATGATTTGAAATGAAATGAAAATTAGATACAAGATGTTACGGTGATTTGAAAGGAAAATGAATCATATATTTTATTCCTCCTTTCCTTACTCTTCTGTCTCTCTCTCCTATCTTTATTTCTCTCTATTGTCTTTTCAGATTGTTTAAAATGATGGATGCATGGAATTTATGATTGAGTGTAGGGGATTTCCATACTCAGTCTTAGGAATGATGCAACAGTAGTTGCAGGTACTCCAAACAAGAGGAATTTTCTGGATGTGATATGTTGTAATTAATTAGTTGTCATTGTAATGTTATATTCCCCTTGCAATACATGTATTACCATAGAATAATGATATGTATTATTGTCCAAAGAATTGTTCTTTGTAAATTTTGAAAAGAGAATGCCAATGTGACTATATTTTATAGTGTCGAATTGCATGTGAAATTGTACTCAATGTTTTACGTATGTTATAGAGATATCAAACTAATATTTTTCTATGTTAATTATTGGTTTATTTCCTTAAAAACCAAAATATTAGGTATAACCTCCTCTCATCAAAACTAACAAAAATAAAAGAATGAGATGTAATGCCTATTGTACTTCCTCCTCCCATTTGAGTCTTTTCCAGGGTATAAATCATTGATTGTATTAATAAAATACTTTGATCTCATTAATCATCCTCATACTTCAAACCTAAGACGTCTTTTTAAGGACCATTTTCTTGACATTTTATCATGTGGTGCATATATGTTGTGAAACCTATCATATTAGTATGAGTGAGGTGATCATGTCTAGGTGTTATAGGTATGACCATATCTTGAATCAATTTAACCCTCTTGTGCATAATTTCCCTTGGTACTCTAGTGGGTGGCCAAAGCCTTGCAAGATAATTGGTGATTGTACCTACGATTGATCTCTTGTGAGATTTTAAATATGTGAGTGGAGACTACATTTGGAATTACTTGCATACTTACCCAACAATTGAAATAGGTCTTTAGGAGGCTTTTACAATGATTAAGATTATTTGGGATATCTCACTTGCAATATACACTTAATACTTGTGTATCTAAGAGAAATGAAATGAGTTGTCTTGTGCGAGGTTGTACTCCTTGTAGTCTCAAATTCCTCAGTGTTATGTAAGTGTTATAGGAATTTCATTTGTTCCAAAATGATGTTAACACAAAACCAAAGTAACCATGTAAATGTAGTTAGTAAAAAGGGTAAATAAGACTAAACTAAGGAATGACCGCTATGAAAAATAGTACACCTTTGAGCAATGTCAAAACCATCTAAAATGTCAAATGTGATCATAAAATGAATGTGATAAAGTAGAGCTCCATGAATAATACAACAACCTAAAAATTTGGAAAACCAAATATGATGCATGATCACATGCTTTGTATGCATGAATGTGGTTAAATAATGATGTTCATGAAATAATGAAATATAGCCTTGAGAATGGGGTAAATTTAACTATAGCCAAGGTCTTATGAGATAAGGATATTGCACTCTGGTTGGACTCGTAAAAGTTAGCAAAAATCTTGGCGTAGTTAGGAATATACTAAATCTAGGATCACTCCTGAAGTAGAATCTATGGTCGAAACATGTAATTAACTCGTTGCTACGGAGAGTGAACCCTTAAGATGATGAAAAAAAAGTAGTTTGAAATGTGAAATTATTCACTTAGATTCAAGGAAAAATATGTATAAGGAGAACATAGGTGTAATGTACCCTTCCATGCGCAATATGATTGTGAAAATATGAATTCCTAATAGGAGTAACGAATTGTGAATCAAGAATGATATAACTTAATTATTTAACCTACATAGTTGGTTGTAATAACTTGAAGTTTAAAATAATGTATTTTTAGAATTAAACAATGCTATGAAATGAACTCAGGATAGGTCTTATATTGATCTAGTAACCATCCTTTTTCTTCTTGCCAATTTTCCTCCTTGTGACGAGATTATTTTTCCAAACCATGTAAACTTGAATCTTTCAAACAAATCCTTAAGTCAAATATTAGAAGGTGCATGTGTGTATATACGTTCCTAATCACAATCATGCTATATAAAGTTATTTCCACAAGATAAATGATCAAATTCTAAAGGGACCAGTATAAGTGAAATGTTAAACAAAAACATGCAACCTAGTTGTAAAGGAACGAAGGGTCCCATGTTATTTGTTCTTCAGAAAATTATAGTCAGCTAAATAATTTATTAGAAACAAACCTTTAACATAAGAATTGAATTTTAGGAGACTCATAGTTGTTTAAAATGAATTTATTTAACAAATGAGCTATGGATAAGTAATAGAATTGGAGAAAGGAACCAACCGAACATTCTCTGCTAAAGACTAATGCTCTGAAAAATAAAGTAATTGAAGTTTGAACAATATGAAATTTTAAACCTTATGTATTTATTTTGTTGAAAACTATACGGTCATACAATGGAAACCTAAATGTAATGAATATGTAAACCATGAAAGGGCCATGTCGTGGAGTATTCCTATCCTGTGTTTCTTACTATAATTGGGTCATTGTCCTAGTTTACGTCATTTGATTAAGATATTGATGTGTACCCTATGGTATTCTATTGTATGAGCGGGTTCATGTTTACGTAAGTATCCTACATGATGTCTAGTTTCTTTATTTGGATCCCATGTGGTGTTGTGTAGAGTGTAATTAAAGTATAATAACATTATTATGATAGTATTACTATTGTATTTTGGTGTTGAAAATGTGGGTGTTACAGAATCTCCCTTATTTTTTCATGTCTTCCACCATTCACTACCACCGAAGCTCTATGATATTGTCCTTGCCCTTAAATTTGAGCACTTGTTGCATAATTTTGTGAGGAAGCAAAACTCTGGTGGCTATTTCTTCTTCTCGGCTTCCACCGCACTACACTTGAGAATTTTTTTATGCATGTAAATTTAGTGTTAGGGCCTTCTTACAATTTCTCAAAGAGAAAAAAGTACAACCATTTTATGTTTTCAACATCATTTAGTGTTACGTGATTTTTCTGTTTTCAACATAATTTACAACCATTAATGCATGCATTTTTATATTCTCTATGAAGAAATGGAAATTTATTAATCACAATGCTAATCTCAAATAACCATCTTATTTAAACTCCACATTTTCTTTATTTTTTGTTTCCTCCACTATTTTCTTCTCATTCTGTGTACACTATCTTTAGTGGAAATTCAATTTGTCTACAGCGCATTAAGCACCTAGATTCTCCCCTAATGATTGAAGCATGCCTGCACCATTGATAGGGTGATTTTTTTCCCTTTTTAGCCTTGCAGTCATTCCTGAAAATACCACTTTCTCCTTCATATGTTCTTCGTTTCTTCCCAAATTCCTATAAATTCGTAGCCCACACCACAAAAATGGCTGTTATCCTATACATTTGGCTTTGCACAGTCTCTCCTTTGCAATCAATCCAACAATCTTAAAAATTCTTCTGCCGAGTTCCTGTTGTCATTTTAGCTTCATAAAAGTCAAGCATTATGAGTAACAGTTAAAAATGAAATGTGCCTTGAAGTAGGCTGAAATGTGCCTCCTCTCTAGTTATCTACAGTACTACATGGCATCACAATTTTTATTCACCAAAAGAAGTATTCTACATTATTATTCCTAGTCTTAAATAAATATTTAGGTTTGAGGACCAGTGATATCTTATTTCAAGATTATATAAGGGGACATCAACCTAAAGTTATGGGCTTTACCATCCAAAGTTAAATATCTCCACCTCTTTCGATAGAACAAAATTTGGGTATACATACACAATCAAAATTTGAGCAATGATGCCCTTCTATTACGTACAAGGAAAAACATGCATATCATAGGAATGTGCTGAGATGGTACGAGGAATTTCTATAGATGGGAAGAATTGTTTAAGAAAGTAAACCATCACCAAATTTTTGTGGAGTAATAATTCTAATAAATATCCTTTTCAGGTTTTGACCCTTCACCAAAATTGAACTTAACCCTATTTAAAATGAACAATAACCAAAAGGAAAATGATATAGAGGACATTGATCAAATCAATAAATGTAAGCATAATACAAATTGTGAGATTTTAAAAGGAACAAAATAAACAAATCGTACTAAGCCAACAACTCAGATGCTAATCAAACACCACGATCAATAAGATGAAAATAATTTGCTAGAATAAATTTGCATAGAACCTTTGTAAACAAATGAGAAATAATATCATATATTATTATGAAACTCAATGAAATACAATGAGAATGGGCCTTGCTTATATAGGCAAGGAATAACAATCTAAGAACCAGTCAAGGTCGTAGATCAAGCCATAAATCAAGGAAATAACTAGACATTAAGGATCTAATCAATACCATAGATCAAGGAAATAACTATACATAACAACTAGATAATATCCCCTACTATCTAAATAAATAAAAATAAATATCCACACACATAAGCGGTTGAGGATAAATACAATAAAGGTAAATAAAGTACCTAGGTGAACATGAGCTAAGGTAAATAACTACTCTAACACCCCCCCTAAAGTGAAGCTAGGGGCCCAAAATAAAAGTTTCATATACATAGTATGAGTCTCGAAAACTAGGCTTGATGAGGCACTCATGTACAATATATCCATGAAGAAATCTCAAACCAAAAGAAAGAAATAATCCTGTTAAAGGAAAGAGAAAGAAGAAGAAATAATATGTTCTCACAAACACCCCCTAAGAATTTTTTTTGAAACCCCAAGCATGCCATGTAACTCAAGGTAACATGGTGATGCAAAAGGCTTCGTAAAGATGTTTGTAACCTGCTGCTGAGTCGGAATGCAATCCAAGCAAAGAACTCCATCCTGAATGTGTTGATGAATGAAGTGGATGTGTATCTCAATGTGATTGTTCTATTGGTGCTTAATTAGGTTGTGAGAAATGTGAATTACACTTTGGTTATCACACCAAAGTACAATTGGTGAATCCTATGTGAATCCAAACTCTGTCAGTAATTGTCAAAGAAAAACAATCTGTTGACTCACTATAACTTTTTCCCTATACTCTACCTTTGAAGATGAAAGTGAAATAGCCTGTTGTTTTTTGTATGCCCAAGAAACTAGAGAAGAACCAAGACAAAAAAGATAGCCATAAGTGGAACGATTTTCATCAATAGGACCTGCCCATTCTGAATATGTATATCCAACCAACTGAGTAGAATCCCTATTGTAGTGCAGGAAAAAGTGGCAAGTGCGCTGTAAATAGCACAAAATTATTTTAGCAGCCTACCAGTGACTACTATGAGGAGAATGTACAAAATGAGATTAAATCCCTACTGTAAATGAAATATAAGGGTGAGTATGGATCAAGTACATGAGACTTCTAACCAACTGCCTATACAAAGTAGGATCACAAAGTGGAGTGGTACATGTGGAAGTAAGAGTAACCCCAAAATGAAAAGGAGATGGACTTGGATTGCAATCAACCATATCAAAGCACTGAAGTAGATCACGAGTGTACTTTTGTAGACTTAAATGAATACTTGAATCTATCTGAGAAATCTACAAACCAAGGAAATAATGTAATAACCTAAGATCTTCATGTCAAACTGTGTAGAAATATCCCTATGAATATTCTTGATGTGTGAAGAAGAACATCCAGTAAGTAACAAATCATCAACATACAAGAAAAGTATCACAATATCCTCACTAAAATTCTGTAGATATACTGTATGATCAGAGTGGTAACGAACAAAACTAGTAGATAGAAGAAAAGAATCCATCTTCTCATACCAAGCCCGAGGGTTTTTTTTGAGACCGTAGAGAGACCTTCGAAGCCTACAAACAAGAGAGGAATCCTGAAAAAATTCAGCAGGTTTCTCCATGTATATTTCCTCTTGTAAATCTCAATGTAAGAATGCACTCTTCACATCCATCTGGTATACAAGACACCCCTATGATGCAATAATAACAAGTATAAGGCATACAAAATCCATCTTGGAAATGAGTGCAAAATTCTCAGAGTAATCAATACCTTAAACTTGTGAAAAACCCTTTACAACAAGATGAACCTTATACTTGTCAATGGAGCCATCAACTGCGTATTTGGTTTGGAATATCCACTTACACCTAACCATATTTATTCATTTAGGAGGACATACCAAATCCCAAGTATGATTCTTCATCAAAGAAGAATACTCAGCTGCCATCGAATCATCCCACTCCTATATCCCATGAGCCTTTGAAAAGCACTGTGGATCCTCATAAACTTCCTAACACAAAATTCCAGAACATGTAGAATGTGCATGATGATGCCTAGTGGGTGGATGATCCTGTATGAAAGGTGCTTCCTCAGAAACTGTAGTACAATCCCACTTAGGCATAATGACAACATCAGTGGGAATATGATCCTAAACGACATCTATAACCTCCTCATCAACCTCCTCAAAGAAAGGATCCTCAAGATGAGATGAAGAATCACGAGGAGTGAAACATTCATCAAACTGAACATGTGTTTGAAAAATAATGTCATGAGTATCAAGATCTAAAAGTTGATAAGCTCTAATGTCCTCAAAATACCCTACAAAGATAAAGGGTTTTCTCTTCTTATCCAAACAGTTATTTTTCTTCTTTGGTAAAAAGTCCCAAGCATGGCTCCCAAAGACTAAAAAAATGAGACATATGGCTTAGTGTTGGATCAAGCTTCCTTTGGAGTCACATGCTCAAGTGCTCTGTGTGGTGTATGATTTTGAATGTAGTTAGCACAATTAACTCCTTTTGCCTAGTAGATAGGAGGTAAATCTATAGAATGCATCATACAGTTAGTCATTTCCTTAAAATTTCTATTCTTATATTCTACTAAACCATTATGTTGTGGAGTATGAGGAACAAAATGTTGGTGACTAATGCCTTGAGTTGCCAAAAATTTAGAAAACTCATTGCTGAAGTACTCCCCCCATTATCAGTACAAAGGTTCTTTATGCAACTAGAAGATTGTTTCTCGACAAAAGCCTTGAAGAGTTTGAAGTGTGAAAAAGCATCACTTTTTTACTTGAGAAAATAAACCCAAGTATTCCTCGAGAAATTATCAATAAAGGTAAGTGCATACTTAGCTCCATTGAAAGAGGGGGTATGAAAAACCATCAAGTCACTATGCACAAGCTCAAGTGGTGAAGAAGCTCTCTTAGACAAATTCTTAGGAAAATGATCTTGGTGTTGTTTCCCTAATGCACATCCATGACAAACTCCCTCAAGATAAGAAACTCTAGGAATACCATCTAGCATACAATGAGTCCTCAACTCCTTCAAATATCTGTAATTGAGATGTCCAAATATTTCATGCCAAATCTTACTCTCAAAATATGTATGAGAAACCAATCCTATCCCTATAGAGGAAATGCCATAAAAACCCTCAAAGTGATACAGTCTAGAACTATGAGCAACAATACCTTGAGCAACAAATGAATGAGGATCCAAAAAAGTCTGTACTTCTACCCCGTGTGGTGTAAAAGTCTCTGTTTTTCCTTGACTAGAATCATAAATTTGATATACAGAAAGTAATTTGTTATGATGTTAGGAACATATAGGGCATCTTGGATACTACCACCATCAAGGTGTATATCACCTTTTCCCTCAATAGAAAGAAAGGAAGAATCTTCAACCTCAATTTTTTAATTATAACTCAAACCTAGAGAAATAAAAGACTCATAGGAAGAAGTCATGTGATGAGAAGCACTAGAATCAATAACCCAACTATTTGTAAGTGGTGACTGAGGTTTCCCAATAACATTAAGTGCCTTTCCATGCTGATTAGAAGGAGGTGGAGAGGAGATAGAAATTTTATGTTTCTTGACTGCATCCTCTAAGGCTTTCATTCAATTATAACATCTATGTTCTTCATGACCAATACCCCCACAAAAAGAGTATACAAGGCTAGAATAATTCTTGGATTTAGAAGACTCCTTGGGTTTAGAGTTGATTTCTTTTGGATTAGGAGCATTTTGAGATAGAGAAAGGGTGAATTTGGTTTTACTTTTTGGTTTTCCCTTGCCCTTAGGATTAGATACAACTAATGCCTTTTGAGAAGTGAAAGACTCAAGGTGAGAAAATTTAGATTCTTCCCTAGTAAGTCTTTCACAAAATGTTTCTAAGTCACGCATTTTGAATGTGCCACCTAAGGCATCTATGCTAGAGAAAAAGGTAGAAACAAAAATTTGGAATGGTCCACTCAACTTAGATAGACTCAAGTAAACACACTCTTAATATTTATTATCTCTTCAAATCCCCTTCAATTGTGTCAACAAATGCTTGAAATTGGTAATATAATCTATAATTGTTGGAAAATATTTAGGTTTAAGAGAGGGGATCTTAATTTCAAGTTACATGGCTCTCATATGATCCACCTTACCAAAAACATCTTCCAATTTCTCCCATATTTTGAAAGGAGAGTCATATTTTTCTAAATGAAACAAAAGACTGTCACTTATATAAGTTCCTATCAAACCCATAAAATCATCAAATTTTCATTGGTAATGAAATTTCTCATATTCTCTAGTGAACACTGGTTGTTCTGAAGAAGTTAAAGCCCATAATTCTTTCTGCTTAATTATTGTTTCCATTCTTGGTTTCCATGTGTAGTAATTATGTGTTGTTAATGGATCAACATGATCTAATGCAGAAGTAGAAGCCATTCTAAAAAAATCACCAAAAGAAAGGCGAGAACCAAGCAATGCAACAAGACCCCCAAGTAATGCTACAAGAGCCCCCCCAGATTTTGGCACTTTATAATGAGTGCATGTTACAATATGACACTTTATAATTTAGTTATATTATTAAAATAAATATTTATAATGAAAAGAGAACAAAAAAACAATCACTTTTACAAAAACTGGCACTCAAATCTGCATTGTCGATTAAAAGATACAAGTGTTACAAGTTTATGCTCTGCTATTTATTTTAGTGGCCACTAAAACAAAATAAAATGCTCTTGTCTTCACCACAAAAATAAAATGAAAGGGGGTTGGAGTTAAGAACCTACTAGTAGGAATAAAAAGTTTTAATCCCTCATACGACCATACCATATGACCAAGGGCTAAGGATTTTAATTAGTAACCCGTAGACCCCTGCCAAAAAGAAAAGAAATGTCATTCCAGAAACAACCTGTTAGATGCCAATGGAGAATGTTGCAACATAGAAAAAAACCCAGTTTGGATCTCAAAAAAATTGAACAAACCCAAAAATTGATTTTATGGGTTTTTCTGTAATTGACACGGATTCCAAGATGAATCGGTCTGCATCTCTGCAATAACAAAAATAACCCAAAAATCAACTGCCTCTAGATATGGTTGAGTTTACAATTGATCTTAGGGTTTTGCAACCTTCCGAATCCAATGGAAAACACTATTTTTTATAAAAACACATGCAACAACAAAATACAAAAAAATTCCCAATATATGAAAATACGAAAACAAAATTAAACTTACAGATGGATGTCAATAACAATCTCCTACTTTGATACCATAAAAGGAATGATAACCATATCGTACAAAGCCAAGAACTCAGATGTCAATCAAACACCACAATGAATAAGATGAAAGAAATTCGTCAGAATAAATTTACATAAAACCTTTGCAAACAAATGAGCAACAATATCATATATTATTATGGAACTCAATGAAATATAATGAGAAAGGGCCTTACTTATAGAGTCAAGGAATAACAATATAAGAACCAATCAAGGTCGTAGATCAAGCCATAAATCAATGAAAGAACCAGTCATCAAAGAACTAATCAAGACCATAGATTTAGGAAAGAACTAGACATTAAGGATATAGTCAATACCATAGATCAAATAAAGACTTAGTCATTACCATAAATCAAGGAAAGAACTATACCTAACAACTAGATAATATCACCCTAATATCTAAATAAATAAAAAAGAAATATCCACACACATAAGTGGGTGAGGATAAATACAATAAAGGTAAATAAAGTACCTAGGTGAACATCAGCTAAGGTAAATACCTACTCTAACAGCTTCAAGGCTTCAAGAAATGCCATGTTATTCAGACTTTCAAGGAAATATTCATTAGTGAAAAGATAAATAAGTGCAGATTGACTATGTAATGCATAATCCCTGATACAAGAGTTGGAATCAATAAGAAGAAGAAGGAACACCGGTAGCCCTCATAATGCAAGGAATTATCTTATTCGAATAATAACAAGCATATAAATATGAACAATGTGCATGAGAGAACAACTATAATGCATAAAAACAAGCTCAAAAACTGAAGATCATGGAATAAATATCAAATCTTAATGAGAGATCTGATATATACAATTACAATTGTTCTTATGGAGCATACACTATACACTGTTCATGTTTTTAAGGTCTGTTGTCTGGAGCATTGATCAATCAAATGTGAATGGAGTTGTTCGTAACATTGGAATATAAACTCAAACCCTATATATGACAACAAAAGAACAACACGAGCTACCCACATTTGCAAGGAAAATGTATGGAAGAAACCATTCATAGACATGGTGATGAAGAAATGTGGAATGATTTCTCAGAATAAGGTGCATAGACGACATGTAAATATCAAAACCCTTCATCATTGTGAACATAGTTCACAACTGATACGAAATGGTAAGTTTGAATGGCTACAAAATGCATAATATTGAAGGTCAACTAAAAGAAAACTTGTATTATTTACCTTCAAAATAGTGTTTAATTTCCTTTCATGATGGCCATTGGTATAAACAATGAGAATTCCAACACAGTGTATTCAGAGCTTCAAATTACCCATAAGGGAAAAACATGATTGCAGCCAGATATAACTGCCTAGATGTAAAATGAATCAGTTATGTAAAAAATAAAAGTAGAGAGCTCTGATAAAAATAATTCAAACTAATAGCAAGATTCAAAAGAACCCATGACTAGAAATAATCAGATCTCCAATAAATCATGACGGCCAACATTTAACTCTCCAGATAACAAAGAAGTAAACATAACAAATTGCATTTAGAATTACGAGCCAAAGGGAGATTAAATCAGGTAAAATGATGAAACCCCGCTCACAGAAAATAAACCATAAATATAAAAAACTGAGCAATACTCTTGAAAATACAATTGAATTACAACCTTGTGCATCCATAGTGAATTGAGAAGTTATAATAAGAGGAAATGAGCTAGATGCTTGAGACCGAGTTGAGAGTAGTCAGAAATAGGTTCAAATAGAAACAAAAATTTATTCTACAAATTAAATGCCTCAGAGCCATCGAAAGAGAACAAATATGGGTAAATGGTGCTAGTAAAACACGTATGACCAAGCTCACATTTTGGAGAACACAAGAAAATTTAGAGAGTTATGTGAATACTATAGAAAAGTAGATAGAATGGTCACCGAGCCTGGCTGTAAAACAAAATAAAAAATTGACATCTAATGCAAGGCTCAAATGGGTAAGAAATGACACGAACCTCTAAGAAATACAAATCCGGGCCATGAAAAAGGAACAATTGGGTTTAAGAAAATGAATACCCAGAATCAAAGGATTTTAGATCCGAATTTAAGAAACAAGGTAGAGGTGGTAAATAGTAAACAAAGATCAAAACCTTTGAATGGAGACAAGACCCAGAATACCATGTAGATTTTTAAAGCAGTGAGTTCCAGATCTGAAACACAAAAACCTTGAGCACTATACATCATGAGCTCTCCAACACAAAATGATGAACCCCGTTTATTTTTTTACCCTACAGTCAAATGTCGCTTAGAACTTGATCCAAAATAAGTGCCGGGAGACAATCAGAAGTGGAAAGGTTTCATAGAAGCAAATAAAACAAAACACACAATGCATATAGAGAAGGAAATAGTTGTGAGCTCTTAAATGAAAAGAAATGACTGGTTTACCTCTATCAATGTTGAGATGATTCGACCAATAGTAAGTGAGCTTCCATTTAATGAGTGGTTGTTCCAAGAAACCCTCCATTACAGATAAAATAGCTCTCCATTCGAAGGAAAAATTAAATAAATGGAAGCACAAAGATGAGATTTAGACCCAGAAAGCTTCAACGCAGTCAACAATTATGACCAAATTTTTTTCCAAGGTTTGGCCAAGCTGGGAAGCTCAACAAGTGCAAATGCGAAAATTATTAGGGTTGAACCATTTTTACCTCCTAACTCGAGCCACAAGTTACCCCAACTCAAAAAGGGTCAAATTACATAACTGTCAACTATGCTGGAAACCCTAATTTGACCATGGGTTAGATTGTCACTGACATTATCATGGGTCTTCCCTCGTGGGCTAGGGGCCAAAAATTCCAACCACCATCATAAGGTTTTTGACCTTATTATTCCTTTCAAATTATTAATGTCTCAGACCTTAGAAAAATCATTAACATGTGATCTACAAAGTGGGGAGGGTGTTTGATTACCACTTTTTCATATGTCATTGGAAAATTCAAGTAAAAAGAGAGGTCAATGATGGATGATTGTCACATGTATATATGCAAATTCAATAGCCAAAAACCTTATTATCCATGTAAGTATAAGACATGAAGAATATGCCAAAATAGACCTTTTGAAGATAAGACAAAAACAACTATACCTTAGTTTTTTCAATTTACCTTAACATTTGATAAGGAGCCTCATACTTTCCAAGGTAGGATAAAGACGAAGTGACCAGGTACATGTCGCAGTATACAAGAAGAAGACAAAATCATCATGTATAGCTACATGACAAGGATGTGCTTTACATGCACTTGTTAGAGGTGACTTGCACATGAAGTAAAGTAAAAAATAACATACCTTATTATTGCCAAAATTAACTTAATGTATGCAAAAGACCCGTAAACATAATGCAATGAATTAAAGAGAGTCAAATCAGTTTGAGTAAGAATTGTAATTATCTTGCATGTTTATTTTTAGCCTTTTATTTATTTATGATAGGGCTAATAATATCATGCATTTATGAGTTAGGAGAGTCTATTTTTGGAGAGCATGGGTGAATAATTTTGCTATTTATTGTGTGCATTAACAAAGAACATGACAAATTTTTGACGTATTGAGTGTTGAATCCATTGTGTGAGAATTCCCTTGAATGAGAATCAGTTAATTACCTTTCCAACAATTTAAAGTGGTGTGTATTACTATAGTCATTCTTGTGAATTTTATTCCCTGAATTTGTTAAGCTTGCTTATGCTATTTACCTTGATGAAAATATGTGTTTTATAATAATTTTAGTGTGTAATTATCTCCCTTGCTACTGTGAAAAATACCTTAACATAATAGTGTTTTCCTTGAGATTAGATGAAAACCCATTGGATCGTGCGTGTTCAATTTATTATTAGTATATTTTGCATGTTTCTCAGTCAAGCCCTCATAATTTTCAGTGTATCACCCCATGTATTACAATTTTATTCATCTCCTTAACCCTCAAACCCCACAAATTCAGTTTAGGATACATCCAAATAAGGAACCGTCCTTGTAATCTTAGAGATTCACCTCACAATAGGGAGACCCACAACCCTTGAGGTGTCTCAATTGTCTATCCACAAAAGTGAGGGAGAAATAAAGTTACAAGATCTACCAACCCTCAACAAGGGTGCAATTTTTTCAGATAACAGAACCCTCCCATTATTCAGTTTTATCGATTCACCGTTGAAAATGCAAATGTTAAATATATGTCCCAATTGTGTATATTAATTATTGTTGAAAGTTTCTAAATATTAAAGGTTCTGGCTAGATACATCCTTCCAAAATGAATATCCTTATTCCTACCCACCCACCTACTCCAACATTCCTCTAAATTAATTAATAAAATATTGTTTCAATTACCTCCCGTTGAGAATGTAAGTTCATTAGGTATCAATGGAATTAAACATCATCAAATTTTAATTTGTACGAAATCCTGTCTTGGTAGACATCTTTGATTAAGAAAATATTGAAATAAATAGATGACTAATACTAATTATGTAGCAACACTACACATATTCAATGAATTATAGAAATTGACCCAAGTAAAATAAACTAAAAAGTACGAAAACCTAGTTACAAAGAGGAGATATAAAGACTTAGCTAATTCACAAATAATCATGGGTTGTGTCGAAGTGATGAAATGATAAACAAAAGGATAGAAGTGTCACATCAATCCTCTAAAAATTGTGCAACTGCAAGATTTGTCTAGACTGGGGTGCCTGAACTGATAAGAACCTTAACACACCAAATTTAGATGGTTTAGACACAAATTCAAGAAATTTGGGTAGTTATATAGTCATGATTACATACTTCTATTCATATGATTCCTAAGTAAGAATGGTAGTAATTAACCCATGTCATTGTTCACCCTTTTATTTTTACTTTCAGTCTTACACCCTCAATTTCTCAGTCTACCTTTTTCATCTTTGTTAGTTATCATCTTAGATGCCAATGCACAGAGGAGGACACCAACGCTAGGCTCCCTCATCCAATCTAGGTGCCCCTATCCTCTTTGTAATTTACTCAAACTTTTTGGGTCCTTTCTATCCATTTAAGCATATTATCTTTTTGGTAGTCAACCTTTTTGGCGTTGATTACAAAATTTAAGGAATCATATAAATATAAAGTTATGTGATCATAATAAGGGACTAAGCACTAAACATATACTATCTCCACCTAAGGTTGCATCTATTAAAGCATCTAAGAGATCGATTGCATCAATCTAGCTCCATCACAAGGGACACAAGGTTTGGTTCATCTGTATACACTTCATATCAGGGAATTTCATTTTATTCTATGTACGCATTTACTACATTTATTTACATCTCGATACTTACTCGCTATCTAAGTGTGACTGGTACAAGAACAATGTAGGGCATAATTCTATAAACACACACATAGAGAACTACACTGGGTTTGAGATTTAGTGCAGTGTGTAATTGTAAGTCCACCATTTTTGTGGCTGAGAACAATTTGACCCCTCATTCTACATCTTCCTTTTTTAGGACTTAATGTCTATTTGAGGGTTTTACAGGTTCATTCTTTATTATAGGTTTATTGTGATCTCAATGATATTTGTGTGAATCCATAACAATAAAAGGTGAGCATCAATGAACGTATTGTGACCATGAGAATTCAGGTTTCTAAGACATTTCACAGACCCAGGCACCCAAAATAATTACACGGGTGCTCACATGTGCCCCTTCCCTTTCTAGCCACCCTAGTCCAGCTTATCTGTCCAAATCTACACTTTCTTGTGCTCCAATGCGACGATTAGTGATTCATATTTTTCCATTTTCCAGTCATGTACACCTTCAACAACATTTCTTATCAGCTAAGGCATCTTACCCTTATTTGTACATTAGGGTTTTTCTTATGTATTTCTTATTTTACTTTGGTATATTTCTGTATTTCATTGCATCATTTGTTTACTACTACTATAACATCAGATTTGGATGTATATTTCACATCTTATCTTAGTCATATTTGTGAATCCAACGCTTGAATCCAACTTTTTTATAGGGTTTTCTTCTTATGCCAATCACTGCTATCAGTCAATTTATGTCTCTTAATAATATTGAGCTTCCTCCATCCTGTCGTATGGTTTTTAGATTAATGGCTAAGGTCTCTACATCAATGGTTGTGCCTAAAAATCCCTATGTTGACTTTCACAATGTTCCCCTTCATGAAATAGAAGCGTCTGATAGTGAAAAGTCATACAATGATGATACTGATGTTGATCAAGACTAATTGAACACACTTACTCATTTTTGATAATATTTTCATACTAATTCCACCCATCTTCCACATATTTTACATGCTTTGGTCACTACCAAAAATACCCGTGATGCTGCCTCAACTCTAGTTATTGCTAACGCATCAACTCCCATAATATTCACTCAATCCATTTCTCTAGTATCCATTCCTACCACTATCGCTCTTATCATTCCACCTACTACTCCTAATGCACTTCTTGATTCCTCCTCAAACACTCATGATTTAAATTCTTTATATCAGGATCTTCATACATAAATTTTCCAGCTATAACTTGCTGCTTCTCATGTATCTCCATCTCTTGACTTCACTTCACATATTCATAATAATTTTGTACCTGCCATTTTTACATATCTGCTACCATAAAAATCTACTTAGTTTACTAGAGGTTACTACTTAGATATTATATTTACATAAACATTAGCTTTTGTATATTATTCACACATTCCAATGCAAATTAATAGCATGAGCCGAGAACAATAGTATCATTCTTACTACTACTACTCGATACCATATTCAAGGTAATCATAACAAAACCTGATTTCTTTCATAAACCATGCCTTGCTTGGATTCTTTTAATTCTTGAATATTTTTCCCATTGGACAACTGTGCTTAAATCTACCTTAGAGTCTTCTCAAATTATAGAAATTAAGTTATTACAAAACTTAATTTTGGATACCATTGATTAGATATTTCACATACAATATTTATGCTTCTAATCTATTACATAGTGATGCATGTCTCTCAAAATTTCTATATGTGCTCTGTCAGCTTTGCCTATAGCTATTTAAGGTCATTACACAAGATTTTTGTTTTCATTTTTCTTTGAACCATTCCCTATCATTCTTCTCCTCCTACTACCTAGTGTATTTACCCTTATTGGTCTTTATCCAATTATACATTACTTGTAAAGATATCATCCACCATCATTATTTTATTTTTATGATATAAGGGATCTACCCAAAATTACATCTTGAATGCAATCTATGTAACAGGGTGCCTCTAAATTTTAGTCTCACCCAATGGGTTTCTTTTTATTTTTAATTAGCGGTAAAGAAGGTTTTAGGGGACCCTACATCATACAACAGGTGTAGAAAAACATAAGACATTGAGGAACAAAAATAACCATCCTCTAGTAGTGGCACCGAATAACAAAATAACAACACAGTCTTGGTTTAGGTTACGAATTTTACAAATAGAATATCATTTCTCAACATCAATTTCTTAAATGCATTTATCCTATGATTAAAGTAGTGACTACAAATTACTGAGTTTTTTCTTGTAATTGCATCTATGTTTTTGTCATTAATGTTTTCGCTATGCTTTTTTTGATGGATAAAGCACACAATGCATTGCATATTGGTGTCCACATGTGGTCAAGACTTGTTAGCATAGTAAAATAAGTTGACGTACCTAGTTGTCTTATCATTGCAAATATGTCCTTCCTAGTATTTGCTAAATTATTTTTTTAAACTTGTATATCCTATTGTTTATTTTAGGATGTTGGCCACCCTTGATTTTTTTTAAGGTCTTTTGCATACATTTTTTGCCCTTGCAACTAACCTTTGTGTATGCATATCCATGTATAACTAGAGACATGTTGCAAGATAAATTTAATTTCTTTAAAGGTAAGATTAGTAGTATGAGTTGTAAAATCATTTCTACAATGCAATAGCTCCCATTTTCCTTTTTTTGGTAATATAATCTTTTTGTGTTCTCATTGTCACAATACATTCCATAGAATAAAGTAGGGAAGCTCAGTTCTTCACAAAGCTTGTCCTAAAAAAGGCTTGACGGTTTGAATACTTTTGATGGTGCAATTGTGAAAACATTTTCCTGAAGGTATCTTATTGAATGGGAATTTAATAAGCATGTACAACTGATTCTGTGATTGGTTCAACCTCAATATAATTAGAATTGTAATGTATTTATTTGATATTGTCAATGTTGTCTATTACATTTGTAACTTGGCTTTCAAAACTAATTTGACAATCATTATTAACAACTACATGGTTGTTGATATACAAGGGACATTTATGTAGTTCCATTAATGCATGCATGACGTAGCTAGACCTAACATTTCCTATTAGATATGCACTTTTGTATTCCAACTTCCTTTTAATATGAATTGTAATTTTTTTAGTTTCATTTATTTTATTTGGAAATGCCTCTTGTGCTCAACTAAAATCAATAGGAATATTAATAAGTGTTTGACTAAGGCCAAGTTGTGGTCTCTTGTACCCAAGTTGTCTTATTTGTGTACATGGCATACGTAAAGAAATTATTATTTCTACAAAGCTTAATCTGTGAAATGAAGCTATTTTCCCATTTCTTCTTATGTTGAAAGGAGCAAAAAATTTAGGAAGTGATTGATGTTGTAAGACATTATTACATTGCTTACAATGTTAGGAAATAAGTGTTCATAGTGTGAACATATGGTTCAAACAGTTGTATTATTTAATATTTAAATAAATCATACATGTGCACAAATAGTTGTCATGCACAACTCATAGATAGGGGTGTGGGAGTAAGACTAGGGAATAGAGGAGAGATTTGGGGATAAAAAGATAAGACTTGTCTACATGATTATAGGAGCAAGCAATTGTATAAAATGGCTTTCATATTCAATAGAAATTACTTAATTATTTCTATATTTTATTTGTCTCTGGATTTTTCCTATTTTCATGTGCTAATCTCATATTGTTGTTGCTAAATTTTATCATCAAATCTGGAGTTTTGTTATCATTTGGTATCACAGCAAGTTTCCTTCTGCAAGTGTAGTAGTAGAAGAAGAATAAGAAGATGGTTGAAGGAGTCTCGTAAGAAAATTTCCAGCAGACACATCATAGTAAAAAGAATGCAGTTTACTCATATGACATCCGATTGATGTCTAGTTTTTTTTCTAGAAAGATAAGAACAAGACGCACAATATTGCAGTTTACATCAACTTCATATTCATCTTGTATCTATGTGTAAAATTCTATGTAAGTTGAGTGAAATGTTTTGTTGTTTTTAAAACAAACGTTTGATAGATAGATTGTATATAAAAAACCCATATTCAAAATATTATGAAATTTATTGGGGTTGTTTAGTTAATATCTAGAAAACTTCTATTACAATTTTACAAAAAATTAGTTTCTAGTTTAAGAGAAACGTGGAAATAAAAACAGGGATCTGAAAAAAAAAAGTGGTGCATAATACATTTATTTAATTTTTAAAATCGGATGCATTTTTGCTTGTATGCAACATCCATAGTGAGGGGGTGCATTATCAGTTGAAATTGACACCCAATAGAATTGTAAAATGAGTCTCAAAGGAAAATTCACCTGAGTTAGTAGTATCACAATGGAGGCTCGAGGTAATGGAGGAAGGATGCGTTTTAGCGAGCTCTCGTCAGGCACCATCGATGAGGCTGCAATATTGCTTTGGTGGCCATGTTTTTTCAATTGTGTTCGGTGTGTTTAATTTCAACATGTGTGGTAGTAAATAAATAATAGATGGATAATTCCTGTTCATAGTTAGGAATATAATTTCCAATATTTTGTTCTCTTTTGTAAAATGTTGGTGGGGAAACATGTACGCTGTTATGGAGTGGTTGGTGGTCCATTAGAAAACCAATTTTAAAGTTTGTGAATCTCTTAGAAAATCACATACAGAGTAGTTAATGGTTCCACTAGAAAACCTGTTAGAGTTTATGGTACTCTTTGAAAACCATCGGATTATAGAACATGAGTAGGTACTATACAGAACTTACCCATGTTCACACTAAGGGGGTGAATGTCAGGAAATAAGTGTTCATAGTGTGAACATATGGTTCAAATATTTGTATTATTTAATATTTAAATAAATCATAAGTGTGCACAAATAGTTGTCATGCACAACTCATAGATAGACTAGGGAATAGAGGAGAGATTTGGGTATAAAAAGATAAGACTTGTCTTCATGATTATAAGAGAAAGCAATTGTATAAAATGCCCTTCCTATTCAATAGAAATCACTTAATAATTTTCTATATTTTATTTTTCTCTGGATTTTTCCTATTTTCATGTGCTAATCTCACATTGTTGTTGCTAAATTTTATCATCAAATCTGGAGTTTTTTTATCATACAAATCTGTAGACGGATCAACTGACATACTAAGGGATGTTGTTGATTTTTCATTTGAACCAATTGTAGCCTTAGATGTAATGTTTTCTCACAAAGTTGTCACACAAAAAAGACACAAGCTACTACCATTTTAATTTTGTTTATTTATTATTAAACTATTTATTCTTCTTGTTAGTATTTAAAAATCAATACAATTGTAGTTTTAATTATGTATGTTATTTATTATCATTATTATTATTTAAAATTTAGTACAATGTATCAAGTCCATTTGAATTTTAAAATTTAATTGGATTGTCACTTATGTGTTGAATTTCAAATCGATGAAATTTTAAATTTAAATTTTAAACTTTGATTTAAGAAATATATTATTCTCATTTAATCCAAGATTTAGTCTCCATTTTTTGGGTGTGCCTCAAGCCTCACAGTTTGATTTATTTGTATACATTGTTTACATATTTATTTTTGGTTGGTGGTTCAAAACTTAATTTTCATTTACCTTATTTACGAGAAGAGATGTAACTTATATTCATTATGAGATGAAGAACTTCACAATGTAATAAACCAAATATAACCAATCCCCTAATCTTTCTTCTTCTTCTTTATTTTATTTTAAAAATAGCTCTTACTTATGGTTATCTATTGAACAAAAAATTACTCGACATAAGAGGACTGATTAATACATGCTCATAAATAAAAAAATACAGAATCTACAGCTTTATTGCTATTTGTAGAAACATTTATGACTTAAAATGCTTGTAAACATGGAAAAATAATAATAAAGTCAACTAGTATACATGTTGTTGTTATTTTGATCTTCGGCACCGCATATAGAGTCTAGTTTGTTTTGTTCCTCAAAGCCTTATCTTTTTCTCCACCTCTTGTACAGGGTAGGGTCCCCTAACCCTTCTTTACCATTAATAAAAACCATTAATGTCAATGTAATTAAAAATGATTCCATATCCGTCAACATCAATTTAAAATAATTTTGTTATCTCAAAGTGATTGAACTCTTGAGCACTATTTTTATTTTAATGTGAAAACATAAATCAATAAGGGTTACGGTGCAACAACAGTGTCTACCGCTAAGGTTTGTTAATTTCTATGTGGTTTGTTCAACAAGAATTTATGAGTAGGTATTGTTGAAGTAGCTTTTGAAGGAGGTTGTCATTTACATTTTAATGTCTAAAATAGAATCATACATCATATAACCTTAAAGATGATGTAGCTTTTTAATTTGATTTCGGAATGAGTATTGCAACTAAGAAGATGGTGCATTGTTTTTTTATGTTTCATTTTCTTGAGATAAGTACTTTGTTTCCCAATTTTTTCAAAATTCAAAGTTATGACCACTACGGGGAAAGAAAATAAAATGTTTCATTTTAGTATAGAGTTGGAAAATATTACAATCACAATTTGGTACAACATAGGTTCTTTTCCAAAGCATGTACATATGGTCCATATTGTGGTAAGCAGTATTTTAGATGTTCTAGTTTGATTAGTTATAGGGAATTATTTAAGAATTATATTTAGTAATAATATTATATTTCTTTAATTGTGTAATGGATTTGTGTCCTCGTTGAGTTATACGAACAATTGTAGTTGACTATTACTCTAGGGGTTGGAAAGTTTAAATAGGGATTTTTGCTCTTATTGACAAGTGTTATGTGTTGGTTATGCACTTCACAGAGAGCTACTATGGGTAGCATATATTCATATTGAGATTCCTATTGTAGATTCAATCTACATCATATGGCCAACCTGCTCTGATGCTTATCATGTTAAGAACTTTGTTTGGCACTTTTAGTAAAACATACCAGGCATAGAAGATGAATTACAAATACAAGGCATTGAAAAACAATCATAAATGAATATGAGTAAAAAATAATAATAAATAAACATATCAAGACATTAGATAAAAATATGATTGTTTACAATCAATTTTGTATGTAATAACCCGATAGCATGTTTGAAGACATTGTGTTTTACTTTGCAGTTTTGGTTTAAATGATTTTGGTAGTGCCCACTCCACTTCAACACTTATTTTACCATGATCATGTTTATTAGTTTCTTAGTGACATGGACATTGTTCAATATTTTGATAGACTATTTTTAGACACTATGGATATTGTGATTATCATTATGTTTTGACATTTATTATGGACTGTATGGGTATATCGAGGACATTGATAGATACTTCTATACATGATGATGATTTTGAGTTATTTTGATATATGATGACATTTTAGACTCTTTACAGTAGTGATTATGTTTAGACGGTTGGAATAACCATATGAGCATATTGATGTTATATTTTATTGATATTGTGATGATAATAGATGATTGATAGTATGTTGTTGAGCACATCTAAATACACTTACAAGTTATAATGGATGAATGAAATGTGTGGTTGCCATCAGTTATGAATTGTGATAGATGGTTAGTAATTGTAAATAATTGATAGAGTTGTTTAATGATGTAGGAGCATCATCATGAGGCATATTGGTCATGAAAAAGCATGAATAATCCTTCTTAAGGCATTCATAGCATGTATTAGGATATTCATACTTTCCCTCCTAAAAGCTGATGTTTGAATATTTGAAATTGTGATGTAAAAATCTTATGAAGGAGTAAAATAGGTTAATGCTGGGTATCTTAGGTGTGTGTGAGTTGTCTTATCTCCACCAAATAAGTAGAAGGAGAAGAGAAATAGCCTAATATATTGTGTTTAGTTGTTCAAGGTCATAGTTCACCAATAAACTCCTTAAATGTTGTATGTGTAGATGAGAATCTCAACTAAATTTGGAGTTTAGATCTTGATAAGGAGCATCAAACTTAAGTAAATCTATTAAAGGGAGCATGGGGTTGAATGGGATTTAGAGGAATATTAAGAGGTGAAATTCTAGCTTCAAGAAGCATAGAGGAGATGAAATATGAAGAAATGAAATGAACATGTATGAAGAAGTCTGGCATTTTTTAGTCATGAATAAAGGAATATATGAGTTTTATGAATGCATGATGATATAGAATTTCTACCTTGCATATATGAATGATCTCAGATGTATACATGTGTATTTGATAAGATAAAATGATAGACTATATGTTCATTGACTGTGTTGAAAGAATGTGAAAAGGTAGTGATGAATAAACCCTCGATGCATCTTATTCATCCTGAATGACTTGACTCATAAATGGAACATATGTTCCAGGTATTAAGGAGAAGATGAATATTTTTTATAATTCTTGATGATACATATTTTGAGTTTTGTGCTTAAAACCATGCTCTCAACCCTAATCTAGGGATCATATATCTATCGATTTCACCAATGAAAAATCTTGAGACTTGGTAGAAAGTTTTGTCCCATGATAAGCTAGAAGTTCCCAGAATTTAATGGTGAATGGGATTTCATATAAAAATATATGAATGACTGTGATTTAATTGTGCAGGGAGGTCTCAAAGAGTACATAAAAGCAAGGGAAAAGAAATTTTTTTCTCAAGTACTTCATGATCATGACTTTAGTCCTTGTATGAAGTTGAAATGAGATGTATACAATGTGCTAGAATAAAATTTGGGAGGATTCCATGAAGATAATTATATTATATCCTTGAAAAAGACTGATTATGCATATAATGAGATCTAGTTAGGTCATTAAACAACTACAAAAGAGCTTGGAAGAATATATTAGTAACTAATGTATGAAAGTCTGGGAACACTAATTTCTTGCTAGAGGACATCTGAAAACTATAATTTCATGCCTTGACAAGTATTTGTTTTTACTTTAGTATTTTATTTGGTATGAAGAAGGGAAAAAAATGAGCATAGGGAAGTGGGTGTAGTAATACAGTGAATACTAATGCATGATCAACCTCAAATGATGTCACTATCATGGTGAAATAGGTATGGGTGATTTAGTAATCGTCTCTATCAATAAATTTCCTCTATCAATATAGTTTTACTTTTGGTCAATGCATAGTACAAATGACTATAATTGTAAGAATGAATCTTGGATATGAAAACAACTTTGAAGGTGTAGATAGAAAGAATGAATACCTATATGGAATTGATTCAGTGATCCAAAAAAGATCAAATTGATAGCCAGAAGCAAAGATACTAGTAATTTAATACCTAAATACTATAATTCTATGGTCTTAAGAGTAATTCTGACCTACACTTTGAATAAGACAGGTAATGACAGTTATATGGCTCTTATAAACAAGTTAAAGTTGTATATATGTTGGAATAATATCATAAGAGTATATTAGCTCACTAATACGGGAATTGGATCTCAAGAAGTAAACCATCAAAGGACTATCCATCTAGATCCATCAAATAAACAAAGCACATGACTTTAGACAGAGGAATTATTTTAGGGCTATAATAGATGACTACATATGCATGTTGGATGATGCTTTCAGGACAAGGATGAAAGAGTTGCAAGATCTCTCTTACAAATGTGAATTATCACCTAGGTGCATTCAGAGGTAAGTAATCTTGAATGTATAGTCATTGAGATTGGAAGAGAAAGTAACTGTAAAATGAGAGTAGTATTGGTGCATGAAGGACATGACATATAAGGCTAGAGGACCTATTTGGAATCCCAAGAGAAACACATCATTAGTATCATAAGATATTTAACCTTGTTGATGACCTTAATGGTCTAATCATGTGATGTATCATTTGAATACCTCTAACCATGTTTTACTATAATCTTGTGAGGTTGATATATGACTTCTAAAAGGTTGAATCAAGATTTCACATTCTAAATTACCTCTCCTTATGGGTTTCTCAAAAGGAACATGTAGCCTGAAAGGAAGGCATGTGGGTTAATTAGGAGGATGATATGATCAAGATCATGAAGTTTAGATAAGAAGCTAGGCATCATTAATGGTATCAGAGTGAGATGATAATCATATGTTCTTTTTATTTTTGCTAAATTTCATATGTGGTGTATAATTGAGAAGATATTTTATAGATTTTTTTTGCTAATAAAATGATGAGTGTTGATATAAAAATAAGGCAGGTTTGAGAAGCAAGGAAGTCAAGAATGGCTAGAAGAAGATCTAGTCAAGCTCAAGTGAAGGAAAAAGAAATAATGGAGATAGGAATGGTCCAAGATCTAGTTAAGTTCCTAAAATATAAAGAGGAACATCTAGGGAGAAAAAGAGATTAAGAGAAAGAGAAGATAAGAGAAACACCAAAGAGAGGTAGAATAAATTAAGATGATAAGAGAAAGAATTGAAGAAATAGAGTCTATGATGGAAACTAGGATGAATCTACTAATCCAAGGAGTTGGATGGAGGATGAAGAAAAGAGTTAAGTGGAAATTGAAGCTACTTGCAAAGAAAATAAGGCAAGAGATGATTTCCATAAGGAAGAGAGAGAGTGAATCACCATGTGAAGATGAAAGTGGTGAAAGAATCTCTCATTGTTGAGAACAAGGAAGAAGGAAAAGTGCCAGAACAAGCACTTAAGGAAGTAAATAAGAATGAGAAGAAGGTGCTAAGGAAAGGAACACTCATGGAGACACTATGGTCTCTTTTTTTATATCTAATGTTGTCTTTGACTGGGTAATTGCATGTATATGCAGTCTTGTGGAGAAGATAAAGAAAAATATCGTAATGCTAGCAAGAAGTGAGTCAAACCAAGAGTTTGAGAAGAGATATGGAGAAGTGAAAGAACTTGTGATAGTACAAGAAGAATAAGTGCATCCTAATGAACTTAAAGAAGAAGAAGAAGTTGATAAAATACATAAGTATGTAAGTGAAGAGATGGAAGAAGGATTAGACTTCTATGATGTTTCAGAACATGATCTAGAAGAAACCAAGAAGATGTATTAAGATTAAAAATTTGTGAACAATGAGGAATTGAAGGATAATGTCATCAAAGGCTAGACTATGAGAAGAATGGAAGAAAATATAGAAACCGATTTCAGTCCTGTAGTCAAGAAGGAAAATTCAAGAACACAATCCATAGAGAGGCATGCATAAAAAAATAGGTTCAAAAGAATGAAAAGTTTTTTTAAAAGTCTGATTTTACTCATAATTCTAATGCATATGTAGGTGTGTCACGTGGTGAAAGGAGAGATAAGGTTGACATCTCAGAATTGGCCCATAAGCATGGCAACATAATCCCTAGATGGCTTAAAAACCCAAATCTTCCAATAAAGAATTAGGCATGGGTGGTTAAGAATACAAAGAATAATGAAATTACAGCTAGTAATGATGGGATTGAAAAGATGATAGTTTCACCAAGGACTCTATGGAAGGTGGAAGTAAATTCAATAAAGTAGGAAAGTGAAGATGAAATAACAAGAAAGCATGAAGAAATCAATGAAAACAAGAGGTATACAAAGGAAATGAAAGGTAAAGAATTTTTTTATAATGATTTAAATGATGATGATTGTGAATATACCTTTGATTTATCATCTGAGTTTAGTCTGAACATGGTGAAATTTATAGATTGACTAGTGAATGTCATAGTTGTGATCAAATACTGATGTAAAGTGAAAATATCTTGAATGAAGGTGATGAAAGCTTCTTGAAACAAGAGGGAATGGAAGAATATGCTTCTAAAAACAAATGATATAAGAATGAGAACAATGATTTAGCACCTAAATTTGATGAAATCTATGATGACATGGATGATGAAGCTTTGAATGAAGAGTTGAGAATGATATAAGAACTATTGAGTCCTTCAAGAGGGCTATGTTTGAGCTTATGACATATTGGTAATTACATGAATCAGGTTGAGGAAGAGGAAAAACAAGAGAGATAAAGAATAAAAATGACCAAGTTAAACATGGTCAATGAAAAAAAAAGAAATGGAGAAAAAGAGCACTTTGTAGGCATTCAAGAGGCTTCATGGCCTCAAAATTTTACTTCTAATATTGCTTTTGATGCTATGATACATGTTTGGAAGAACTTGAGGTGAATCTAGTACATGATTCAATGAGAAAGCTCATAATGTAAGAAAAAATAGAAGATTTTTAAGGCATACATGATGATGAAGCATGGACCTTTGAAGATGAAAATAAGATAAGAAGGGACATGCACAGGAAAATATAAATGACCAAGAAGATAAAGGACAAACGTATCATAGAGACTCAAGTGATAGAATTGAAAAGAAGACCATGATATGGTGAAGAAATCTCATTTGAACTGGAGTTCAAATCCTTTCTAGGGGGAAGTATGATGCAAAAATATCATCATGATGCATGGAAAACATGAGTAAGCCATTATTATTCTAGGAATAGGCATGTAGGTGTATACTAGGAGCTGGACTAGTCTTCCCTTCAATTGTCAAATTTGAAGTTTTATGTTATAATGGGTTTTACTATGATGTAAGAGTGAAAATAAGGTGTGCATGAAAATTTATTGTAAGTTGTGATGGTTTCACCATAGTTTAAGAACAATAGGTGAGTTTCTAGATGGCTTGTATGGATATCAGGTATCTTCTCCACGTAGATGGAGGTTGATATATTTTATGATCAATTGTTATAATTGTAAAAAGTCAAAAAGGGGTGTTAGCTATTATTCTTAAGCATCTACAAATTGATCACACCAAACATGGCATTCTAGCTCAAGATAATGGGAGATATAAATAAGTAAAGACTAATTCAAGCTATTTATGAAGAGGAGAGGTCAAATTTTCATCTGAGGAGATAGAGAAATGAAAGGTTAGGAAAAAAGGAAATCAAAGAAGAGTAGAAAAATGAAGAATTAATATGGATATGTATGGAGAAACATGTAATTCCAGACAATAATAAAGATATATGTGAGTATTGTTAATGAATGATGGTTTTTAGATCGTCTTTCTTGCTTGCATGAATGATATATGGGTTTGAGTGGTATATGCATATTGAAAGGATGAGATAAAATGCTAAAATGTGTGTAATTCGGTGACTGTGCACTGTGATTCTTGAACATGAAACAAATTTGAAACCCTACTCTACTAAATCTTAACCTTTTCTCTTGAATATTAGGATAAAGTGTTTCTCTAGGTAATAAGGATTCCCAATATATTTTTCTAGGATCTTGAAGATGCAAATTAAGAATTTCATGAAAAATTTGTACTCTCGGGCCATATTCAGGGCATCCAATAACTTCTTACTCCTCCATCGAAAATTATTAAAACTTTAAGGAAATTTATATCCTAGGGAGAAGAAGAATACCTCCAAATTTCATGGAGAATAAATTTGTGTATTTAAAGTTATAAATGACCGTGATTAAATTATATAGGGAGGTCTGATAGGGTACAAAAAAGTAAGGGAAAAGATATAGTTTTCACAAGTACTTCATGATCATGACTATAGTCTTGATATGGAGTTGAAATGAGATGTATACAACGTGTTGGAATGGAATTTGGAATGAATCCATGAAGAGAATTCTATTATCCATTGAACAAGTCTGAATTTGGATACAATGAGATCTAGTTAGGTCACTGAGAAACTACAAAAGAAGTGAGATGGGAAGAAAGTATTAGTAACTAATGTATGAAATTCTGGGAACACTAATTTATTGCTAAAGGACATATAAAACCATCATTTCATGCCTTAACAAGTCTTTGTTTGCACTGTAGTATTTGGTTTGGAATGAAGAAGGGCCTAAAAGGAGCTTAGGGTAGTGAGTGTAGTAATACAATGAAGACTAATGAATTATTAACCTCAAATGATGTCACTATTAGGGTGAAATAGGTATGGCTGATTCAGTAACTATCTTTATCAATATATTTCCTCTATCAATATAGTTTTACTTTTAGCCAATGCATATAAAAAGTAACAGAATTATTACAATGTATCTTTGATATGAAATCAACTTTGAAGGTGTAGATAGAAAGAATGAATACATGTATGATCCCTGATTCAGTGATCTCAAATATATCAAAATAATATCCAGGAGCAGAGATATTAGTAACTTCATACCTAGAGATTATTGGACTATGATCTTAAGATGGAATTCTGACCTACACTTTGATTAAGATAGGTAATGATAACTATATGGCTCTTATAGATAAGTTAAAGTTGTATATATGACAATATTATAAGAGTCTATTAGCTCACTAGTATGGGGATTGGATTTCAAGAAGTAAACCAAGAAATAATTATCCATCTAGATTCATCAAATAAAAAAATCACATGATTGTGAATAGAGGACTTATTTCAGGGTTATAATAGATGATTACATATGCATGGTAGATTATACTTTAAACAAGGTGAAAGAGTTGCAAGATCTCTCTTACAAATGTGAATTATCACCTAGGTGTTCATAGGTAAGTCATCTTGAACATATAGTCATTGAGTTAGGAAGAGAAAGTAATTATAAAAGGAGAGAGTATTGATGCATGAAATACATGACATATAAGGATAAAGACCTATTTGGAATCCCAAGAGAAACACACCATTAGTATCATAAGAGATCTAACCTTTTTGATGGCCTTAATAGTCCAATGCATGTGATGTATCATTTGAATACCTCTAACCAAGTTTTTCTATGATCTTGGAAGACTGAGATATACTTCTTAAAGGTGGAGTCAAGCTTGTACGTTGAATTCCCTCTCCTTATAGGTCTAAAAAAGAACATGTAGCCTGCAAGAAGGCATGTGGGTGAACTACGAGGATGATCTAATCAAGATCATGAAACTCAGATAAGAATCTAGGCATCACTTAACCTTGATGATGATATAACTATGTTATATGATGGTGTTAATTAATAAGTGATATATACGTTTTTTATTCTTTGGTGTATTGTTATGTCCTTGAGGCCAAAGGGGTATTTCCTTGGTTGCATACAGGTAACAAAGTCACAATAAACAAAGAATGGACTAGGAGACTAACTATGGAAGAACACCAAGTATTGCAACATGGTCACCTTGGCAGCTGTGTGTGAGTTGGCGCGTGTTGTTGTTTTGCTTAACATGTTTTTTAGGTCTCCATGGGGGAGAAACCTCATATGTGACCATGGGTTTGAATGTTGTAATTTTCTCTTTCATTTTAATTGTTTTAATTGTGTATGTGATTTTATTAAATTGTAATGTTTCCTCATTTTATTGTGCTTGTTAGTATGACCCTTGTTTACGCTAATTAACCATGTGAATAATGCTAATTAGGAGATGTTACAAAGAGGAATTGAATGTGGTACATAGTCCTTGATTTCTTATTAATGTTGGATGGATTTTATTTGATTTTAATTTATTTACTCACCCACATCTCTCAAATCTCGGATTTGGCATTTGAGCTCAATTTTGGAGGTTGGCGGGAAAAGTTATACTTGTCCCATACCTCCTAAAATCACCCACCAACCTTACCTATGTTATGAGGGGTCAAATTTAGCACTCATTATGTGTTTTTGAAGGAAAAAGAGGTAATTAATTGCACTTTCTTCCAAACCCTATTAATTGTGTCCTTGAAAGTATGGAGTGGAGGTTGTTGTGTAAGAACAAAATTTATACTATATGGGATTCAATGGTCAATCCCTTATCCTTTTTGTTAATATTGTGGTAAAATTTGTATGGGATAGGGTCCCCTAAACCCTCTTTTACCTCTAATAAAAAAAATAACAAAATTTTTCATACCCTCACCTTACCCATTTATGAAGCCTTGGACTATGCGTTTGACTTGTGAGGTGGATTGGAGGGAAATGATGTGGCATCATACATGGATCCACCTCACCCTCCTCTCCACCATTTTCTATTTAAAGGAATTTCTTGGTTGTTTTCGGGGTTACTCACTTTAAATTTTTGGGGAAGCTTACTTGGATTCGATTGGAACTTTTGGAGCTTGTTTTTGGATTGGATTAGATTTAGAAATAGGTTGGTGATTTTTGGCTTGAAGATTGAAGGTCCTTGCAATGGAAAGGTAGGGTCTTATACATTGAATTTTATTTTACTTGTTTGTGTTTTGTGATTTTTTATGGGATTAGGTAGATTTTGACCTTAAGGAAGGTGTGGGGTGTAGTGCCCAACAATTTAAGAAACAAAATATAAAACAAAATTAAAAATAAAATAAAAGAGGATGGGATGTGTGCTGGTAGTGGTTGGAATTAATGGATTTGGTGGTGGTAGGAGTGGGTGAAGGCATGTGGAAGGAGCTCAAAGAGGGCATGGATTTCCATCAATGTCCATTTAGACCTACCACTTTCCTTATGTAATAATACAATAACTTTATTTGGGATCTAAGGCATGGATCATGCTGAAAACTAGTCAAAATTGAAAATTTAGCAGTAATTGGATATTTGTAGGTGCGTTGGTAGACATTTAGGAAAATGTGGACATGAGAGCCTCTGCTAGAAGGGGTTCTTGAAATTCCTCTGACATAATCTTTGAATAAAATGCAAATGATCAAGTTCACTGTTTTTTATGAAGATTCTTCATATTTTTATCATTTCTAAGTTGTTTATAGGAGATCTCAAGGACATAAGAGATAGCACTGAGATCCAAGAGAAATTACTAAGACCTTGATTTATCCATGTTGGTTGATGCATTGAAAGATTATGTTCATCCCCATCAAAAATTAGTGTGTACCTGTTTAAATTGTTTCTCTTCATTTGAGTTGTGATTTGAATCCTTTCCTTGAAGAGGTTTGAAATGTCTTTGTAAGGAAATAAATCTTCTGTCCTAAAGTTATTTTTTTTCCATATGCAGAAGGAGGAAAAAGATTAATTTTTATGAGCTACATCTAAAATGGGCTCAATAGTCTAGGTGAGGAAAGAAAAAAAACTACTCCCACCCCTTTTCTTGTTATTATATATGGAAGAATAAGAACAGATTGGGGATAATGAGTCACTGCATTGGGGATAATGCCTAGCTGTATTATTTTTGGAGACTGTAACAATTTTTTACCAAAGTAAAGAATGAGGAAACTTCTCATGGAATTTGTTTACGACAGTGTATAGAAGACATGGGTTTCCTCATGAGATGGTCACATTGTTTCACCTATGCAACACACAGGTCTCCAACCTGACTAGTTTACTTTTTCCTACGTTCTCCCAACCTGTGCTAAAATACAAGCTTTGGAATAGGGTATGTACTTCTATCGAAGCATAAAATATAGATGAATTTTGTCAGATGTTGTAGTTGCAAATGCTCTGGTAAACGTGTATGCAAAATATGGTTCTATAGGAATTTGTTTCTATTTTGTTGAAGTAGTATTGGTCTCAGATCCCTCAACATCCAAGTATCTATGGGGAGAATTTGTTTCACATGTCTTCCCTTGTATTAGTATATCATATAGAGGAGATGAAGGGTTTTCTATTTATATCAAAGATTTTACAAAAACTATTTTTTGAAAGTGAACCAAATTTCTGTGCATCACTTGGCATGTGTTTTTTCTTTGCATCACTCTTTCAAGCTTCTCTTAACATCATTTTCTTGAGAGAAATACATAGTTGAATTATGTAAGGGAGGAATGGTGATCAATGAGCTATTCAAATTGTGACTATTAAGAATACATGAAATTACATTAAACTAGTTCAGCAAACCATGACACATGATTAGTAATAAGGAAGGGTTTCTCTAGGTTACTTGTTTATGGAATTCCATAACTGAAAGATTTACATGTATGGGTTGTGGAAAATGTCAAAAGACCACTTAACATAGCTCCTTGGCTGCTCTGTAGAGATGACTTAACCATGCAATATTGATCTCATAACATGTTGTAATGTCCATCCAATAGAAATTAGAGGAATATCAATTGGGTGGCGATTAGGGGGTTGGTGTGGTATATGGTTAGAGGGAAATTTAGTATTTAATCTGGTCATGGTGTGTCCTTTTTTGTGGGCATTGTTGTCTTGGAATATTATGAACTTGAGATATTAGGTGTGGCATGTTTGTTGATGTGGCAAGTTAGGATACAACATGTGGAATTATGGGTGAATGCACTTTGAAATAACGCTTAAGTTTTCATGTGGAATATTGAATTCTCTATGGAAATGATTTTACGATGTGGCAAGTTTGCAATATTGATACTCACCAATTATATGAGCTTAATGACTCAACATTTTGGAATTCATGCTCGAGCGGTTAAGTGCCCCATATATGTGACTTGACATATGGAAAAGTGCATGTAACATTTTGGTTGGATGATTCAAGTTGGAATTTGGTGAGTGTGTCCTATTTTTCTTCATAAAATTTGTAACAACTCATGCTACATTGCATCATCTCATTAATTTCAGGCATGGTCTCCTTACCTTCACCTTTTTGTAATTTTTGTATTTTGGTTATTTCATTTGCAATATAATAGAAATACTAAACTAGTGAATAATTATACATTTGATTATTTAGCCAAATTAGATAGTCTAAAATGAAAAAACTCCCCCTTGTGGTTTGCGTAACCAAGTTTGACCTCAACCATCAACTGGGATTGCTACCACAACCTCATACATTTTTAACCTAGGGTGTCATAATTGAGCACGTGCCCGTCGATATTGGTGAGAGTCAGCTGATGTTGTCAAATAAAACAACCATTTTTAGCCAAGAGTTAGCAAATATAATAAAAAAATCTATCCATAACAGTCAACCTCAATATAAAATTCATGCATAACTACCCTTCCTGTGTTATTCTTTATAACAAAGAAAAATGAGACCTTAGAATGAACTTAAATCTTTACAGTCAATAACACCTTCTATCTTAAGTAAATAAGATCCCTAGTTGAGTTATCACCATTACCTATATGCTTAGCAAAAACGTCGTGAACATCTCCAGGGCATCATCGAATACTGGAATATCTATCCACAATATGAGTCACCACATATCAATAATGAATATGTTCATATTGGCCATTAACATGCTAACAAAAATACTATATCAATATCCATGTCTCTAATCAATGATAATCAAGATCATATTAAAAATAAGTGTTGAAGAGGGCTCGGGCATTACATATGGAAAATCATTCACGTTTTTTTGAAATTTTCTGTAAGCTCCTCAGTGAATTGAGTGATATATAGGAGGAAACATAAGAACGTACCCATTGTGCATCGCCTCAAAAAAGGAATCTTTTGAACGTGGTTTCTTAGCATCCTGAGTGTATAAATTGAGTGCATTTTTGCAACGAGTAGGAAAACATAAACAAATAAAGTTCTAGGAACCGTGTCAAGATTCTAAACTACCATGGAAACTCATTGACACTTGTAAAAATATTTTCAAAAATATATCTTGTGGCTTGTTATGTGAAATTTGAATTTTTGGAAAATAGAGTTTCTCTCTCTTACCTATCTCTTTCTCTCTCCTTGGTTAAGAAATGAAGTGAAATGAAATGAAATGAATATATGGCTCTAACCCTCTTCTTTCAAATTAAAATTATTATTATATAAATGGGAAAATAAGAACATTAATTATGCTAAATGTAGGTGGATGCCATGCCACTGATTTATCGGTGATTTCATGCTCACAAGGTTTTGCAAGATGCAAGTAAGATGGAGAAATGGAGTGGTTGTAATTCACTGTGTATTATTGTAATTTATACTTGAAAAAATATAGTTATAGAGGCTGAACCAACTTTTTGTAATGTATTGAAAGACTTATTATTGAATTTTGGTAGTATGTATGAGATGTTAGTTTTAGGGGTGCTTGGGAAATGTACATTTAACCATAGGTGTCATTTTGATTCAGATATATGTATGGGAACAAAAAATGGGGTTGAATATATATATATATGTTAAATGAAATGGAATATAATATCTTATAATGCAATTCCAGTGTGAAATTGATGATTAATTAATTGGTGTGTTGTGTTCCTTACCTTGAAAATGTAAAAAAAAAATCTAGCCACAACAGTCAACCTTAATATAAAATTCATGCATAACTACCCTTCTTGTGTTATTCTTTCTAACATAGAAAACTTATACCTTAGAATGAACTTAAATATTTACACTCGATGGAACCTTCTAGTTTTTAGTAAATAAGATCCCTAATTAAGGTATCACCATAGCCTTTATGCTTAGAGATAACATCGTGAACCTTTTTGTTAAGAACAACATGGTAAAACATTGTTTAGAGTATGTGGTTCCCCTCTAGGATTTGTAATCGTGTGTGTAGTAAAGAGAATGTGTGCTCTTAAGGTAGTACTCTTTTGGAACCAATAGTAAACATGATGTAAAATCCTCGTAGACTGACATACATGTTGAGTGGCGAAGATCACTAACTAGCCTTGGAAGTCAGATTTAAGAGTTGGATCCTAAATGAACTCGATACCCAATCTCAATTATCATTCGGGTTTTATGGTGGAATATTAAGAGTCAATTGTGAAACTTAGAAATTTTTTGATTTAGTATTAGTTGGTGAAAATGTAACCACAATATGGTGTGCTAGGAGGAAAGTGAAATTTAGATTGTTTATATAATGTGTGTTAACCATCTTGTGGCGAGAAAGGGGATCCACGTTGTGTAAAATATAATATGAACCTTAACCCTTTAAATGATGGTCTAATCAATGTTGTCCTCCCACTTGTCCTTCTATGTAATGGATGCATGATGTGAAACCGTGATCATGTTCTTAGAGATAGATCCCCTAAGATAGGGACTAGTAGTCTCATGAGGATTCAAATGCCTCTAATAAAAAATATTTCACACAATTAATTACAAAAGGCATATGAACCAAGTTAAGGAAAAACTCTTATGTCAGGAGTAAAGCGATACTCAGGAAACCTAATCTAGAAACAAAAATAAGGAAGTGTATTACCATGTTTAAAGTCTTAAAATCACTTAAACTAGCCGTTGGATCATAACTATAGTAAAATTATAATTGACGCTTAACCTTAGGAAATTTAATTGTGATGTTATTCCATAAGAAGTTGAAACATGATCTTCATTGTAATGTGATTAAATCCTATTGTTGTGGATAGAGACCCTATTTCATATATATTACTTAATGTGTATTAAATCAAGTATCATTTTATAAATGAGTGAAATAAACGTGACCCTAATTCCTTAAAGAAAAAAATGAGCTTCATATCCTTTGGATTTTAACTTGTTTCAATTGTGTAATAGAAGTATTATATAAGATCAAGATGCATTCCCTTAGATGTGAATCCTAGGGATAAGACCTAATAGCCTTATGCATAAATAAATACCCTATCAATGAACGAATGAATTAAACAAGTAATTGAAATAATGTAGACGATCCTTATTTAATGAAACACACCATAAGTTAAATGTTAAACTATACGAAGCATATCAAGAAAAAAGTAAAGGAAATGTATGATTCACATATTATGATCCCTTATAGAACTTAAGTTAAAGATTGAAACATGTTTTTAATAAATGTGTAATCCTAAAAATAGCATGCCGTGGGACTACCCTATCTATAATTTTATACATCAGTTAAATCATTATGTTGTTCCTTTTCATTTAAACAAAAAAGTGGTCTTGATGTGCATCACGTGGTTTCATGTGATATATGTGGGTTAATGTTTGTGAAAACATATCATGTGTTGTGTGTTGTCTTAGGTGATTTCTTGTAATGTCATGTGTACTACAATGTAAGTCAAAAAAACATTATCCCACTATTTTTAGTATTGTATTGTGTGTGTGTAAAATGTGGGTGTTACATTTGGTATCAGAGCAAGGTTCATGCTCTCAAACCTCTGGGACAGACTGGAGTTGTGATGGTTTTGCATGGTGGTGGTGGATATTGGAAGAGTAATGTGATATATGTTCTTATGTGACCAACATTGTAATTGTGATATTCGGAATGCACATGTGGTGCATGTCACTTAGTGCATGTTTCTTATCATGTTGATGTTCTTGTGAGGAGAGTATTTTCTCTCCTTTTCGTGGATTCAATGAGGATTCCACGTGTTATGTGCTTCCTTGGTATGTGTGAAAAGAATGTTATTATGGATGGAAAAGTGTTGGAGTGTCTTATCATTTTGTGATATGTAGGTGTGCTAATGTGTTGTATGACAAAGATTGGTGTATAGTGAATTGGATGGTATCATGATGTCACCACTGTTTTGTGATGAATCAAGTGTGTCATCATGGTGTATTACAATTGACTATATGTTTTAATGTTAGTCACTGTGTTCATCTTATGTATAATTCATGTAATATGTGATATTCATGTTGTGAATTAGGGGCATATGGTGATTGTATGACCCCTATTGTGCAATACTTATACCTTGGGCACATTATGTGGAAACAAGATGTATCATAACCCGTGAAAGTAATGATTATGTTATACCCTATATATATACCATGGATAAGATGTTATGGTTAATATGCGTGAATCACCATTGTGTTAGTAATGTATTTAAGTGTTATGTTGTGAAACTTACACTAGATGACCCTAAGGGGAACAATCGTTAAGAGTGTATGTGTGGAGAGAGGAGGTGTGGACTAGGTTTTCATAATCTTGAGCTGAGTATGAGTGAGGAAGTGGATTCTTATATAGATTGAAAAACCCACTTCTATTTTTTTAGTATACTTAGACCTTGCTTAGTATATTGTGGATAAGCACCACCACCTTAGCAGAAATGATGTAGCCTAAAATTCATTGTAAATGACGTTGACATGCTATCACATCACTCATCTTGAGATGAATGCTCACCTAAAGTGTGCAAAGGTGTCAGGTCCCTCTTTAGAGTTGTTTGTACATAATGTTAGCATGATGGTGTATATATATATATTTAGATTCATAACTGATAGTAAACAATCCACAGTGCATAAACAAGATCTAGATCTAGAGTATATGGAAGATAAACTAAGAAATGACTATAATAAGGTTTATGATATAAGTACTAGATTCAGTCATGTTCAACACCATTATCCAGCCAATATGATCCATTGTATTAAATACTATAAAGTACAGAAGCTTCATACATTACAAAAGTATCTTCATGACTCATGCACACGAAAAAACTAGCAACATAACTCAACAATAATTAGGAATCACTAAACCGTGTAAATATATATAGGGGTAGGGAATTTCCCTTCATTTCCCATAAAATTTCCCAAAATAGGATACATGCTTATAATAGCCATGTTCCTTTATAAAGGATAAAAAACATGCAATTACTCTAACAATAAACTTCCTATAGTTAACTCTGAGTAGAAATCCTATTATTAGACTAAACTATGCATGGCACTCAAACTAATGCTTGTTCCCAAAATACCCTTGCGTGAGCCACAAGTCTTCATTCTTTTGTGTGCTCAACACACTAACTCCAAAAATAGCCTTCAACAAAAACAAATAAGTCCTAACCCTTGGAGCTTCAACCTTTATTTAGCGCCACACGCTCTTCCTGCACCCTGCATTCATGCACCCAACACTTAGGCTATTTTTGTAAGCCCAAAATTACCCCACACTAAAATGGATTACTACCCTAACAATGGGTAATCACCTTGTCACTCCAAAGAATAAAGAATAATGAATGAAAGAATAAATAATAAAGAATACACTAAGTCTTCTTACTTTGTACCCTTTTCTTCTTTAGGCATAATGAATTCTAGATATTCACTTTGAATTTTCCCCTCGAACTCATACCAATCCTTTAGTGTTGCATTTTTTTATGTAGGACATCCAAAACTATGCCGTTTAACTCATCTAGAGTCATGTTTCCACCCTCACTCTTCAAAATTATGAGGATATTAGCCATACCTAAGACAATCCCTTCCATCACATATATCTTTATGGAAATAAGCTTCCCAATGCTCCTGATTCAATCCATGTGTTGCTTTCTAGTAGCATCAAGCATGTCATGCTTCGCCTCTACCAGAGTAACCCATTCAGTGTGACCGAGTGTTTCATCCTTTATTACCTGTAGAAATTCATTTTCCACTACTCTTGTTATTTCCTATACCATGTTATTAGGTTTTATACACATGGGTAACATTGAATCCACCTTCTTCATTTCATCCTTTAAGGCTTGCAAAATAACCTCATAGCTGGATATTTTCCTTACAACGGAATCCTTAGCCCTTGCTACTTCTTCTGCATCATCCTTTGGTTTAGGTAGGTGCACTGGTTCTTCTTCTAGAAGAAAACAAACTATTGTGTGCAGATAATGAATTTCAAACTTAAAATACCTTGGCACCTTTTTCTGAAAATTGGGCATTTTTTGCAAGATTTCATTAGCTATCTACTTGGCCATCTTCTTAATATTGAACCTCGATCCACTACCTTATCCCACGTTCCTGGGTGAGTCACTTGATTTCTATGTCCTTATCCTTCTTATCCTCCACGAAAGATCCTCGTATAATCATTGTCCGCACCTTATCAATATTTAGGCGTGCTACCTCTGTGGACACTTTAACAAGTGCATTACTCACCTATTCATCAGAGAATTTTGTGGGCTTGATGGTCATATGGCGGGTATGTGGCACCTTACTCATTTTATTTGAACTACACACATCCTCATAGACATCAAAATTGAGTTCATCCATGTGAGTCTGTATAATCCATGATAGATTCTTGCGAGTGTGCATATTCTCCATATCTGGGTCCATCCAATCCCAACAATATAACTGTGTATTGGGAAGGGTACTCTGAAAGCGGTGCACGAATAATTTTCATCTTGTCATCCAAGTAGCCCAACTTCTGAGTTCCTACTACCTCTTCATCCTCATGATGACTAGTATGCTCCCCCACATCCACGTGAGTAGGCACATGCCTTCTCCTTGTTGTTCTTCAACACCTACGTCCTTCTATATCTACACCACCCACATTCTGGTCTCACTTCCTCTTCTTTCTCTCCTTCTTCAGGTGTGGGGTATTCTAGGACTTATGTGTCTCCATCGGTACTACTTTCCCCTTCACCCGATTACTATTCATGGACACTCACACTTTCATCGATGGTCTCATACAAAAATTGGTCCCCAATATGTTCATCTTCTTGCATTTCAACACTAGGGGTGGCCTCTGCTCGATTTTCTGCTCACTTTTTTTAAGGGGACTCTTGTTCCTCACTATCCTTTACAGGAACATATTTTTGCACTTTCTTCCTCTCGTCCTTCCTCATTATTTACAGGAGTAACACACAATGATCTCCTCATCACTGTGAAGTCCTTGCAGTGTCTATGGATGTGCACCTTTTTGCGTAGGACTCTCCTTGTATGATCCAGTCCAGGATGTTGTCTTTTTTGTTCCTCCTGCTATAGGACATTCTCTAAACCTGTAGGAACTGGATCTTCCTGGGTGGGGGATGTAGATGTAACTTGCCTTGCGGTTATTACTATCTGCCCCTTCTTTAGAGGTCCTGGAAGTGTCATATATGCACCCTTTACTACCTTTCCATCCTTGAACCTTGGACTTAGATAGATATACATGCACATTGGTTCAATTTTTCCTACAGATAAACTCTCTGGTGTGATGTACACATTGTCAGATTCCATTGTTTCAACATATCCCTCTTTCCCTTGCCATACATAAGTCTTGCGCATAAATGTGAATATATGTTTCTACTTTATCCACATAAAACTAAAGTTTACGCGCATCGTGGAACCTATTCATAGAATCTTTAAAGTACATTGCAGTAAAGGTGAATGAAAACTTACACCAAGGGATTTTCTCTCCCAAATTCATGTGGAAGCACCCCAAGCTGAAATGCTGGTAGACTGTGAATTCAGCTTCTCCATCCATCACTTTGGGCAGTTCGTGTGGAATGCACTATTCTCCTTCAAACGACCCTGCGTAGCCTCATGAACCATTTCTCCAGGCACTTCTTATACGCGTTAGAAATAGTTCTGCACAGAGTATATTTTACAAATTTCTTTGTTGGGGATTTGTTTTCCAAAGGGAACTCCCAGATTTTTTCCATTTGGTCTGTTGGGTACACTGATTTCATTAAATACAATTAATAACAAGATATCACCCAAAGTTACCTTCTCACCTTTAAATGCCTAGATGCAAACCTCATTCACCAAGCTCTCCACAATGTACCTCACAATGTTATAGTATGTTTTGTTTTTGGTCTTGTGTGTAATGTGAAAATAACGCATATTTACCTCATTCCACTGCTTAGTGGCACCCAACTTGCTTCCTGCTAGGTGTACCACAACCTTGGTGGCCATGTCTACAATGTTGGTAACCTTAAATGCTCATGGCCCCCCTTATTATACTGATGTATATGGTGGACATTACATCGATTCCCTCATCGTCTGATAAATCACCAGTAATCTTCAAGCCTGAGTCGTGCAACCATGTCACCTTCATAATCAACTTAGCGGTGATCCACATCCTTCTTCCCGTGAAGTAGAAGAAGTCCTCTTGCACGTGTGACATGAGCCATTGATACAGTTTCTCGGGCTTCCCAAAATAGGGAAATTCAAGGATATACATGACCCCCATGCTATCATGTAACTTCTTCACAGAGTCGTCCAAAACCCTAGTGTTGTCTACCAACTACCGGTTAGTTTTCCTGTAGACTTCTACTGCAATGTCCTTCAGGAACTTCTTAGTTCATTGGTTGATATCAAAAACCCTACACTATTTTTATTTTCATCTCCCATGGCCACCCCTCAATCACCTCTTCTGGGTAAATCCTTTCAACCAGTCCATTCTTCTATTGGGTCATCAACCTCCTTCTCCTCGACTGGAGCCTTTTGTGGTGCCATTTCTCCTTTTGATCCCACAAGTGTGAATGAAACCCTAGCTGCTGATAACCCAAGTCATACCTAAATTACCCTTCATCACCGCACACACACCACTACTTGAATCTTAATTCCATTCCTGGATGCTCAACAATGTGCTTTGAATCTCGTTAGGTTTAGTCGATCTTGTAAATTACTCGTCGTCTTCATCTCTTCTTCAAACTTCTCAATTCTTTTCAAACTCGCAAGGTAAAAAATGATGTTACAAACACTGAGTTTTTATCACATGTTTCAAAAATACCCTTCCTTAATTTCTCCACCTACCACCATATGTGGTACTAATTCCTCTTACACACGCGTGTTTTGCACTTCTTTTTTATCGCACCCCAAACTCTCATGCGCCTCAATATTTTTCACCTCAGTCATAAACTTTCTGGTGTGCTAACTACTTATCTGTCACATATCTCCTCTATCCAACACTTCCTTAAATAGAATTATTTATCCAATGTGACCCCAACATACATAGTCTCTAATCCTGTAACCTCCTTACGTTATACTGAGTGCTCATCGCCTTACGCGTGGTCTTAACTTTGAGAAATCCTCTTGAAGTTTTTTTATCAATTTTAAAGCATGTCCCTTTTATGGTAACCCGTGAGTTTGTTTCTTTTCTGTACCAGACTAACCTTATTTATCCTTCTCACACTAAGGGTATGCACGGTCCTCTATGAATGAAAACACTTGAGTAATAATTAGCTTCCAGTGCGTAAGCACGCTTATTACACAAAACACTAAACTAAATTTAAAAATCATAGCAACGATGAATGAAACACATATAAAGGGAATGCATTAAGGGGAACCTAATCTAGCTGGAAATACTACCTTATTACAAACACCAAGAAGGCTTATTTATAGTAGGGCTTTAGCCTACTCCCATTGAAGTAATCAGAAACCATGTTTTCCATCAAGCTCCTCTAACGTGAAAATTCCTGAGTAAATTATCTGAGTGATAACATACAGGTCCTAACCAATTCACCTTAAGCTTGCCTGGGTGGCACAGAAACTTTGAATCATACATTAGTACCATATACCCAACTTCAAGCTTCTTGTCCTTGATGTGTCTGTCGTGTCATGCCTTCTGCCTAGATTTTTCTTGCTTCTGACTCCATCGTGCTATGGCACGCCTCTCATCTAATTATATCAACTTGTCAATTATTTCTTCCAACACTTTCCCATCAACCAGACCTCCTCTGTGCATGCAATATACAAATCAGGTAACATGAATTCCATGGGAAGAACTGCTTCTGTGCTAAAAACCAACTGAAAGGGTTTTACCTTATTCAACCGTTTATAGGTTTTTCTATATGCCCAAAGTACAACAAACAATTTGTCATCCTAGTCTTTCTTTCCAACATCAATTTTTTTTGTCAAAGTTTTTATCAATATCTTGTTGAAAGCCTCAACATTCCCATTTTCTTGAAGGTGATAGGGTTTTGTCTTATGGTGTACAACCATAAATTCATCCAATAATATCCTAATGGTATCATTAAGGAAATGAGTGCCCCTATCACTTGTCAAACTTAAAGGACATCCATACCTGGTAAGAATGTTTTCCCAAAAGAACCTTGTGGTTATAGCTACTGTACAATCCTTTGTAGGTGCCACTTCTTCCAACCTTGTAATATAATAGGTACAAGTGATGATGTAGCGCAACCCAGTTTACATGCGGCTAGGGAAATAGGACCCAAAAAGTCAATTTCCCACTTCTCAAAAGGTTATGCGCTATTAATAAGCCTCAAATACATTTCATCTCTCTACCATAGTTTTCCAAGGCACTGAAAGTGATCACATGCCTTACAATATTCTTTGCAATCCTTTTACAAGGTCTCCCATGATAAACCAGCTAGTAGAATCTTGCACATGGTGGCGTCTCCTGCATATTGTCCACCTATAATACCATCATGAGCCTCCTCCATAATTTCATTCCCTCATGCTCCAGTACACACCAATGCAAAACTTAATCCTGGACCTAGTTTGTATAAGTCTCCACTGATAAACATGAAATGTGTGGTGTGAATAGTAAGTTGTTTCTTTTCTAAGGTGTTCATTCCTTCAGGTGTCATACTTCTATGTAGGAAGACAAAAATATCCTCTAAATCTGAGGGAGAATAATTTAACCTATATAATTATGCATCCGACATTGTATCTTCAATACTCTACATGTGCTCTCGTGATTGAATCCTTGATAAATGTTCTGGACCAGAACTACTCTTACCTGGCTTTACCACAAATGTAAAGTCAAACTCCTGGAATAATAAAACCCATCAGCATATGCACCCCTATAATATGGGCTTGTTCATTAAGTATCTCAATGTCATGTGATCTGTAAAGAAAAGGACGGGATTTTCCAGCAAGTACTGTCTAAACTTATGCAACATGTAGATCATTTACAAAGCCTCGCGCTCTATAGTTGTATAATTTTTTTCTACAGGAGTCAACTTTCTACTAGCAAAGCAAATAGGATGATCCAAAATACCTTCTCCAGACTGAGCTATAACTTGCGATAATGGCCATGTCAGAGGCATCCACATGTACATGAAAATGTATATTCCATGAAGGAAAACACAGAATAGGTTGCCCTAGTAAGCCTTTCCCTTTAGCGCTTTCGAACGTGCATTATTGTGGTTCTCCCCAATAGAACTTGTCTTTACCTTTTAATAAATCCTCCAAGGGTGTAGAAATATTATCATATCCTTTGATAAGATTTTTGTAATACACTATGTGGCCCAAGAATCCTCACACCTCACTCTAACTAGTAGGCTCCTCCAAGCCAAAGATGATTGCAACCTTGGCTAGATCTACTAACAAACCCTCTTTGCAGATAATATGTCCTAGTCAGAGTCCCAAAAGGTGTATCAAATATGCACTTCTTAATATTTAAAGAGATGATAAACTACCTGCATCTCTCAAACATTAGCCTCAAATTGTCACAATGATCTTTCAAAATCCCATACATCATCTAAGTCATCCAGGTAAACCTAAAAGAACTTGTGAATAAAATCCTGGAATGCTTAAACAACAATGCACAAAAATACTATGGGCATGTTCTTTAATCAAAAGGGCATCACTGTATATGAAAAACTTCCCCATTCAGTTGTGAAAGTTTTTTTCTCTTGATCCTCTTTAGCAATCCTTACTTGATGATACCCAGAAAACCCATCTATAAAGGAGTAAATCTCGTGCCCTGCAATGCCTTCCAATATTTCTTCAGTGAAAGGTGTAAGAAAAGGATCAATCACACATGCAACATTCAACTCCATGTAGTCCACATAAATCCTAATTCTTCCATCTTTATTTATACTGATTACCATATGGCTAACCCACTCTGATTCCTCGATGGGCTCAATGATGCCAGATTTCAACATCTTGTCAATTTATTCTTTAATTTTTACATACAGGTTAGGGTTCATCCTGTAAGGTCTCTTCCTAATTGAGTGTGCACCTTCATTTAACTTATATTCATTTTCCCCAAAGATTTATGCACTCCTTTTAATTCATGATAGCCTCTAGGAAATAGGTCCTAGAAATTACGTAGTAACTCAATTATCTTAGCCACTTTAGAGTTAGACCAATAGTCTCTAATGATGGCCTCCTTAGGTTCATCATTCATTCTAATGTTTAATTTATTTGTCTTCATAGGCTCATGGTAGGCAACGACTTCTCATCCGCATTATCTAAGACCTCACATGTACCCTATGAATGATCTATGTCCAAGTTTTCCACTTCCTCATCATCCATCATGTAGACCATCTTTCCTTTTTCCTTCTCTAGCCAAGCACATTCAAACTGTTCTGCATATGTCTCTTCTACTTCTTCAAAGCGTGCTTACTAGGTCTGACTCACCAAGTAACTCCTAAATGAGTTCTTCAGATTTTGCATTATCTCCCATATTCAATCACTTCATAACTTGTAATTCCTCATTCACCAGAGGTCTAGTGGAAAAATAGTCAAAAGTCTGGATAATACCTGTAGTCAATTCTTACCAATTTCTAGTCTCTCTATTTAGCTCTGAATATACATACCATGCACAGGCGTAACCTCGCAAGGTGATATAGTGTTTGTGCACCCATAAAAAAGGTGGTAAAGCTTCCTACCCCTCTATCCAGAGTATTTTACACTACTTGACATGGTGCTAAATAAGACTATTACCATGATCTTCATAGATCTGAGTAGGTGTATTACTTCTGAGAAACCTTGCTAATAGGGAAATTCTCACTTCTCTCTATTCTATGAGGTTATCCCTATGAACCATCCACAAGCACCGCTATTGTTATGCATAAATTATAGACTAACATGTTCCTTATTTCCACCTGATCCATCCACTATACTTCTATATCCCACTAGGAATACATCAGGGTTTCCTTCTGCTAGTGTACCAAGGTACCTAGTTTTTTCCTAACACAGTGTAGCCTACTTATGCGCATAGCTGCACTTCTTACCACGCGCCCAACCATCTCATAAGTGCCATGTGCCCAATTTTAATATGAAATACTTGTAGTATAACTGATGGAATATGCATCATCTCACTAGAGAATTCCTTCCTTAGATGGCTCAAGAACTTTTGGATCTCAAATGGTATGCACATAAATTCTATTCAGGTCTTCATCACTTAAAGGCTCAACATAAGGTGTAGATTTTCCATTTGTAAAAGGGATAATAACTTGTTCCTCCTTGTTCTCAAAACTGATATATCCCTTATTGAAATGTAGATAAGAATTATTTACATAGCACCAAGGGCACCCAAGTAGAGCTAGGAAGCTATCCACTTCTGTAAGTTTCAAAAACTCAAAATCCCTAGTGAACGTGGACCTTATATATTAATTGATGCATCCTTTAAGACTCCAATTGGTGTGGCCTTAGTCCAATTTTCCATAAATAGTACATTAGAAGATGGCTATAAGGGAGGTATTCCCATTTAAACACATGCATCTAAAGTAAGCACATTCACTTATGTGCCTATTTCAATCAAAATATTACTCAAAATCCAACCATTCATAACAACATTTAGAGTGATCTCATTGTCAAAATCCAAGCTATGAGGAGGGATATTAGCATGTAGAATCTTCCATCCATTCTCAATACCAAAGCGCAAAGTGTTTTCCTTCAACCAACTCCCTAATAATGGAATAATGTTTTCCTAATGTAGCATCTTGCATAATTCTTTCAGATCATCAACATCTGATTGGAGAATGTCAGCTTGCCTTCCTCTATTCAACCTTCCATGACTGTTCCTTTAAACATTGTATCCCACCTTGCAGATTTTTGAGTACCTCCATGGTTTAGTGATAAACCTCCTTCTGATGTGTAGGGTCTGGATACTTTACATGAAAAACCTCCTCCTTAGTAATGGTTGGTTTTTGTTGCAACGTTTCTCTAACACGTGTATCCTCATCATGTGTAGTAATCTTCCTAGGGTACCATATCAGGTTCTGGTGCCAACTTTGGCATCCATTGGTCTTCCACAATGTACTCTACTCTAACCATCCTTGTGACCTTATTTTCCTATTTGACCTTATTTTTCTATTTATTTTTCTTTCTCAGATGTTCATATAAGTCAGGGAACTCTTCATGGTTATGATTCTTTTCATAAAAAAATAACAACTAATGTTCTAAGGAAACTCACATCTGTAATGGTCAGGAGATCTACATGTATAATAGGTTCCATGAGGGAACTCACCTCATCCACCACTGCGGCCTCGACCTCTAAATACACCATGGTATCCTTGACCTCTACCATGGACTCCCTCAAAAACACCCTTCATTCCTATCATAGCGCCCTTGAGTATGACCTTGATCGGTGTTTCTCACTTTTAGCCTTAGGGTTATTTGTAACTCCATTCTTTCATACAACAATATCAATGACATAATGGATTTGGTGAATCAACCTACAATATTCAGTAATATAGGTCATGGACCTAAAAATTTTACAGTAGCAAGACACATTCTTACTTATCACGCGTTGTGCAACAATGGGAAAAAAATTGCATCATGTTCTAAATGACATATCTCACAATCCAACAATATGTAGTGCACACGGATCTACGAGTAAAAATATCCTTATTATGCCCCTCTACCTCAAAATATTTACACTAATTTCCACTTACACGTCTCATACACTAAATTGGATGATAATTTCTCCAATTACTTTGCCATTGCTACAATCTGAGATTCCAAGAATGGGATAACTCCAATATATATGATTCTGACTACGTCTCAGTGCATGCAGAGTTACTTCAAGTGCTTTGCTCGTGTGTATCTGTATACAGTATTATGAGAGAGCACCCTCTTAAAAGGAATGATCAAGCCTCTGAAGAACCACTTGTGCTTTCTTACTTGCATGGATATCATAAGATAATTTAGACAGAAGTGTTTTGAAACAAACATCATATTCCCGAACACACTCAGTATTTCCTTACTTGATATCCTTGGGAGTGCTTATAATTTTCTACTCAAACTCAGGGATATGAAATAAATTGAGGAAATCATCTCACAACGCTTATATAATCCACGCAAGTATTGATCATGGTCAAACTTACTATACCAGTTATGTGTATGCATCCCTGTAACGTAGTTGCAAACTAATTAGCCTTGCGCTCTAAAGTTGTAATTACTTTTCACGCACATCACATTATCTTACACATATGCACACGCTCAACAATATCTTCTATGTCATCTATACTCTGGAAGAATGAAGCGAAATATCCATATAAATATTATTGGGGCTAGTGAGGACCATGTTCCCACCAGATCCATAACCCCTGTTTTTTTCCTCCGCATGCAAGATCCACTAGATCCACTGGATCCTGAGAAACTTGTTCCTCCTGAACTTCCCCATATAATAGGAATTGAACTAGAGTATGCACTGAACTTGTGTTCCAACAATTGGTGCTAAATTGAATTCCTATAGTATGCAAAGTTTTACTACTCCTAGATGTGACTATAAAGTTCTGCGTTCACTTGTGTTCTCTACCTACAATGACTGTTCCTGAAAAGATACCTCTAACTATACCTCCAAATAACAAGAAATAAGTATGCCTAACCATAAATGTACTTGCTATTTGATTTACTCCTGAACTTTCTAATAAGTCAACTTTACCTCTTTCTACCCTACCACCCAAACTAGTTTGTTGATTACTTGTTATAATATAAAATTGGTAAAACCAAGCACAAGCACTGGTTCTTTAGGTAGATGTAGAAGTACGCTTACGGGCCATGTCTTCTCTACTGGCGCATGCTCTCATAAGATGTTCAAGGAGGGTTCCCTGTCATGATTTCCCAAAAATTAGGGAGTTCTAGATGCTCTGGCTCCATGTCCTTTATGTGAGCTCTGAATCCTTCACGAGCCATCTCTCTCCACAACACCATCTATTTTGTAAGATCGTGTTACTTCTCTAATTCCCTCTTGCTTGCACTTCATTGATACTTAATCTGAATTTATTCTCTTTTCCTTTCTGCCACTAGGTTCATCATCGTTTCACCACACCTACTCCTCCCCCTACGCATGGTGGGGTTTAGCTAGTCATTAACTTCTCTTCCAAATTCAGGGTTACCTTCAGGATCTTGAGCGGTGAGTGGAATTTTATGTAGATATGATCCCCTGGGATACCATAGAAATTGAAACTTAGCTAACCTACAAACAAGAGTAAGTAGAAATTACTTACTCTAAAAATATATCTATTCAAAATAGCACCCTGAGGAACAATGTATCCATAACGTGTGTCCAAATTAGATTAACATCATAGAGGACTTGAAATTATTCTTACTTTCAGACAAGTGTACCAAACCTCCAATTCCTTTTAGATGCATAAGAAACTAGCCACTCATATAGTTCTATGGGAAAAGATAGCAAAAAAGTTATCATATAAGGCATTCATACAGATTTTTCTCAACCCACACATGTACGTTAAACTCAAATCCAGTGATGAACCTATGAGTGTATTCTTATTCAGATATACTATCCATCTCCTCAAAACTTGCTAGAGGTCAACCAGTTACGTCTTCATCACACAACATCTTGACAACAGTTGAGAAAGAGGTCCCGACAATAGAACCAATGATGTAGGCCTAGAATTCACTGTAAATAACCCAAGTGCATTGGCACATAACTCAACCTTAGCTAAGAGCTCACCTGAAGAACAAAAAGGCAACATTTCCCTCTTTAGAGTTTCTTATATAGAATGTTAGCATGATGGTATATATAGATATATTCAAATTCATAAACGATAGTAAACAATCCATAATGCATAAACCAGATCTAGATCTAGAGTATATGGAAAATAAACGAAGAAATAAATCTAATAAGGTTTACCATATAAGTACCAGATTCAGTCATGTTGAACACCATTATCTAGCCAATATGATCCATTGTATTAAATACTGTAAAGCGCAGAAGCTTCATACATTACAAAAGTATCTTCATGAGTCATGCGCATGACAAAACCAAAAACATAACTCAACAATAATTAGGACTCTCTAAACTATGTAAAGCAATACATACATACATACATACATACATACATACATACATACATACATACATACATACATACATATATATATATATATACGGTGGGGAATTTCACTTCACCACCCATGCACTTTCCCAAAATAGGATACATGCTAATAATAGCCATGCGCATTTACAAAGGATTCAAAACATGTAAGTACTCTAACAATAGACTTCCTATAGTTAACTCTGAGTAGAAATCCTATTATTAGACGAAACCATGCATGACACTTGAACTTATGCTTATTACCAAAATACCCTTGCACGAATCGTAAGTCTTCATGTTTTTGTGTGCTCAACATGCTAACTCCAAAAATATCTTTCACAACAAAAATTACTAAGTTCTAACTTTGGGTGCTTAAACCTTACTATAGCGCCACATGCTCTTCCCACGCCCTACATTCGTGCACCCAAAACTTAGGCTATTTTTATCCACCAAACACTCAACTTATGCAAACTAGCATCCCCTACTCTCTCATATTGGGTTGTCCATCAAATAATCCCATGTGATTTTGACTATATTGTTCCTCGTGGGAGTATGGAGGGATGATTTAGGTAGAGATTATGATAGTTGTATTATTGATATGTTATTTTCCAAGCCGAGGTTCGATGTCTGAGTGCCAAAAAATTGATGTGTATCCCTTTAGTGACCATATGAGGCCACATAATGATTGTAATGTGCTATTTATCTATACATATTTTATTCGTAAATTGATCATTATCTCTTTTCTCTTCAAAACCAACAATTTTCTTGATTGATGTGTTCTTATAATTTGGGTATTTTATTTGGTTGTTGCACTAATGTGTGGATTTTTGCACTAACTATGACTATTTGGCCATTTTCTTTACTTAGTTTTATATTTGCGTATCAAGTTTAAATTTTTTTATAGCCTAGCCCACTGCTTGGGATTTCTGCTACTTGACATTTGAAATAGATTCTTATGCTGGTTCTAATGTTGTAATGTGTTAGAATAGGGTCATGGGATTCACCATGTAGTGGTTGAACCTATGGACCCGCTTCATTGTATGGGGGTATGCTCCAAGGAGTTATAGATAACTAGTGGGTTGTTGAACCATGAGTTATTGTGTCACTTGGGTTAGAGGTGTTTGGACCTTATGTGCCTAGGGCCATAGGGGGACCGACCTCTTTTGTGGAGCTAAAAGAAAAATTTATCTTTATTTAATTGCTTTGGGAGGTATATGGAGTTGTTTTGTGATGCTTTGGGAGGTATATGGAGATGTTTTGTTATGCATCGGGAGGTACATGCAGTTGTTTTGTGATACTTTGGGAAGTATATAGAGTTGTTTTATGATGCTTTGGGACGTATATGGAGTTGTTTTGTGATGTTTTGGGTGGTATATAGAGTTGTCTTGTGATTCTTTGGGAGGTATATGGAGTTGTTTTGTGATGCTTTGGGAGGCATATGGAGTTATTTTTGGGTGCTTATGTTGATCTACACATTACTCATGTTATGTATTGTGGTGTTTGAGGCTTGACGCTCCTCCTTGTCGACATGTGCTATTAGATCTTATCTTGTTATTGTGTGGTTATAGTGATGGTTTTGGGTCATGTGATACCGGTCATATATGTATTTTTTTTAATATTGGTAAATAGTTTTTTGAAAGGGACTATACCCTTGTGTACAGAAGAAGGCCTAAAAGCCGGAATAAGAGAGAGGAGCAGAGAAGCTGTAGCAGAGCACAAAAGTTACAGCAAAGAACAACGAAGCCCAGAAACAGCTACACAAACGAGACTTAACAGCAAAACAACGGCAAAAAAACAGCAAGCCTACAGCCAAGAAGCAGTAATAAAAATAATAAAGACCAGCAAAAGTAGTCGGGACTACTTCTTGGCCGCTTGATCAATACTCGTCTTTACTCTTTTCCAAGCATGATACATGCCCAACGTGGTCATATGAGCAACATCCGTCTTATCGAGCTCCTCTCTGGTTCTTTTGCTCTCTTTCTCATTGCCCCAAAGTGTAGCCGGGTCACCGCTAAGATGTGAAACACTTCTTACATGACCTTCGATGAACTCCTCGATGGCCCTGAAGGCTGCAATATTATACTCATGCCTAGTCTTCATCTTCCCTAGGTGGGAGTCTAAGGAGGTCAGTTTTTTGTATATGTCATCAATCTGGCTATTGCCAATGCTCCCTTCCCCCTCAATGCTTTTTTTGCCTTTTTGCTTAGCAAGGTTTTTGACCTCATCCTTCAGCAATTTAAGCTCAGCCTCTAAGGCCTCCAATCTCCTAGAAGGGTTATCCGTTGGTGCCGCCTGGGGACTGGCACTACTAATGTTCAGTAGATCACGAGCAATGTCCTCTAAAGGTTCATCCCCCTCAGCAGTAGACTCAAGGTTGAGTCTCCTAGAAGCCTTGGTGACATGTTTAGAGGTAGAGACAGGGTGGGTGGCAGGGGCAGCAACAGGAGGAAAAGAAGGAGAAGCATGAGCAGCCAGCATGGGGGTAGCAGCACCGAAGGCGGGGGCAGCAGCAGGGGCAGCAGGGGAGACAGGACTGGCAGCAGCGGAGCCCAACAAAGTCGGGCTGGGAGAGGAAGGGAGACTGGGGAATTTAATAAGGCAGTGCTTGTGAATAAGCAAAATAAGCCCTTGGTGTAAGGGAACCACCCGGGTATGCTTCTGGAACTCCAAAATGGAGCGCTCAAGAGAGTTTAACAGATAGTGAGGGAAGCAAACCAACCTACTCCTACGAAAGTGATTCAAAAAGACGAGGTGCTTGGCAGGGACAGTAACAAACCTGCCTTCCAAGGATATGAAGCGAATCATCATGCGGGTGACTTCATCATACAGAGATGGAATTGAGTTAACAAGCAGACCCGCGGTGTTGAATATAAGCTTCTCCTCCTCCTCCACAAATCTTCTCTCTTCAACCTCTTTGATAACCCTCTTGTTGAAGAAGCGGTATCCTTCCAAGCTGAGGCCAGTCGCTTCGGCTATGAGTTCCTCATTAATAAGAATTTTCTGCCCTCCATAGTCGACCGTCCTCTCATTCCACTCCTTGGCAAAGCGAACAGAGATGCTTTGATCATGGCCTTGCACTCTTTCCACAAAGTTGGTGAATCCGCCGATGCTAAGAATGTTCCAGAGCTCAGTGTTTTCTTTCTAGTCAGGGTCCGCGCACGGCTCAATCTGGCAGGGAGGCCCTCCCATCTTCACAATGATGTGCTGGTTACAACAATTTTCAGAATACCGGTCATATATGTATTAGCATGATGCTTCATAGTTTTTTAGTCACATGAGTGTGTTGGATCTATTCCTATGACATAATTGTTGGAAGTTCTTTGTTATGTTGACTACTTGTTGCCTTTCCATGGTGGAAATAGAGGTATTGTGATGTTAGTTTCTATTGGGCACCCATAAAGAATAAAAAACTAGCATCTTAAAATAATGAAATATTAAGAGCTTGAGATTTAGAAATATTGTAAAGGAAAAATACTAAGTAATAAAGAAAAAAATAAATAAATACCAATCTTCACAAAACATTAAAATTTAAGATATTGAGGAAATTAGCATGCTTCCTTTTGGTCACATTTTAGCGACATAGTTCATTTCCCTAGGAAAGAGTTTCCATTTTTGATCTCTTAGTGTAAGAAACCTTGTATCCTCGACTTGTGCCACATCAAGGACGATGATTTTATAAGGGGAGGGAAATGTAGTGCCCAACAATTTAAGAAATAAATATATAAAAAAAACTTTAAAAAAATGAAAAGATGATGGGATGCATGTTGGCAGCGGTTGGAATTAATGGAGTTGGTGGTTGTAGGAGTGGGTGAAGGCATGTGGAAGGAGATCAAAGAGGTCATGGATTTCCATCAACGTCCATTCAGACCTACCACTTTTGTTACGTAATAATACAAGTACTTTATTTTGGATCCAAGGCGTGGATCACGCTAAAACCCAATCAACATTGAAAATTTAGCAGCAATTGGATAGTTTCAGGTGCGTTGGTAGACATTTATGCAAATGTGGATGGGAAAGTGTAATATTTGATGGGAAATCCTTTTTCATAAGGGGTTCTTGATACACCTCTAATATAATATTTGAATAAAAATACAAATTGTTGAGTTCACTATTGTTTCTAAAGGTTTTTCATAGTTTTTTCATTTCTAATTTGTTTATAGGAGATATCAAGGACATAAGAGATAGCACTAACATCTAAGAGAAATTACCGAGACCTTTTTTATCCATGTTGATTGATGCATTGATAGATTATGTTCATCCCCATCCAAAATCAACGTGTACTTGTTTAAATTGTTTCTCTTCATTTGAGTTGTGATTTGAATCCTTTCCTCGAAGAGGGTTGAAATGTCTTTGAAATGAAAGAAATATTCTACCTGCTGATGTTTTTTTGCCATACGTAGAAGGAAAAATATTGATTTTTATGAGTTGCATCTGAAATGGGCTCAATAGTCTAGGTGAGGAAAGACAAAAAAACTATTACTGCCCTTTTTCTTGTTTTTTTACGTGGAAGAAGAAGAAGAGTTTGATGATAATGAGGTGATGCATTAGGGATAATGCCTAAACATATTTTCTTTGGTGTTGTAATAGTTTTTTACCAAAGGAAAGAATGAGGAAAATTCTCATGGAATTTGTGTACGATAGTGTACAGAAGACATGGGTTTCCTCTCAAGACAATCACACTATTTCACCTACGCAATAAAAACGTCTCCAACTTGACCAGTTTAATTTTTCCTATTTCTTTTTAGGCTGTGCCAAAATATGAGCTCTGGAACAGGGTATGAAATTCCATCAAAACATAAAAGATAGAGGAATTTTGTCAGATATTGTAGTTACAAATGCTCTTGTAAACGTGTATGAAAAATATGGTTGTATAGGATTTTGTTTCTATTTTGTTGAAGCATTATTGGTCTCGGATCCCTCATTGTCCAAGTGTCTATGGGGAGAAGTGGTTTCACATGTCTGCCCTTGTACCGAGATATCATATAGAGGAGATGAAGGGTTTTCTATTCATATCAAATATTTTACAAAAAATATTTTTGATAGTGAACCAAATATCTGTGCATCACTTGGAGTGTATTTTTCCTTACATCACTCTGCCAAGAGCTTCTCTTAACATCAATGTCTTGAGGAAAATACATAGTTTAATTGTGGAAGGGAGGAATAGTGATCAAGGAGTTAATCAGAATGTGACTACTAAGAATACATGGAATTAATTTAAACTAGTTCGGAAAAACATGACACAAAATTAGTAACAAGGCATGGTTTCTCTAGGTTTCTTGTTTCTAGAATTCCATAACTACAATATTTTCACGTATGGGTTATGATAAATGTCAAAAGACCACTTAATGTATCCCCTTGGCTGCTTTGCAGTGACGACTTGGCCACAAAATATTGATCTCACAAGATTTTGTTATTTCCATCCAATAGAAACTAGAGGAATATCAATTGGGTGGCAATTAGGGGGTTGGTGTGGTATATGGTTAGAGGGAAATTTAATATTTAATCTGGTCATGGTGTATGTCTTATTTTGTGGGCATTGTTAGCTTGAAATATTATGAACTTGGGATATAAGGTGTGGCATGTTTGTTAATGTGACAAGTTGGGATAGAACATGTGTAATTATGGGTGAATGCACTTTGAAATAACACTTGATTTTGCATGTGGAATATTGAATTCTCCATGGAAATGATTCAATGATGTGGAAAGTTTGTAATATTGAGACTCACTAATTATATGAGCTTAATGACTTGACATTTTAGAATTCATGCTCGAGCGGTTGAGTGCCCTAGAGATGTGACTTGACATATGGAAAAGTGCATGGAAAATTTTGGTTAGATGATTCGAGTCAGAATTTGGTGAGTGTGTCCTCTTTTTCTTTGTCAACTTTGCAATAATTCATACTACATTGCATCATCTCATTTATTTTAGGCATGGTCTCCTTACCTTCACCTTTTATAATTTTCATATTTTGGTTCTTTCAATTTTAATATAATAGAAATAGTAAACCAGTGAATAATTATACATTTGGATATTTAGCCAAATTAGATAGTCTAAAACAACAAAACTCCTTCTTTTGGTTTACGTAACAAAGTTTCACCTCGACCATCAACTGGGAGTGCTCCCATAACCTCATATGTTGTTAACCTAGGGTGTCATAATTGGGCACTCATGCCAGTTGATATTAGTGAGAGTTAGTTGATGTCGTCAAATAAAACAACCATTTATGTCTACCTCACAAAGTTATAAAAAATGTGATTTTTTAGAGACTCATAATATAACCTCCTGAACCCCAAAAAAGAGATGTCAACTTTCGGTTGTGTTCCGTGTTATGTGGGGATTCATTTTAAGCCTTAGACCAACCCTGATAAACGATTTGTGCTCTCTTCTCCTCCCTTTTGGAAGCCCGGTTACCTTATTTTACACCTTTAGGAAGTTGCTAAATCTGAAAATGTTGGGTTTCATATTAACTTGTGATTCAGAACATGAGCAAGAAAATGCTTTTTTCCTTCACAAACCTCTAGTATTTATACTAGACAATTTCCTGGAACCATCAGTTTGAGGAAAACACTCTTCTAGATAGTTTGGCAAGGAAATTTTGTAAGCCTCAGGTCACTTTTTCACTAGGTCAAACTGGACCAACTACGGCCGGTGGCTCCAGAAAAATCCATCGATGTTTGTAAACCATTTCCTAGTTCTGAATTTTGTTTGTTCCTATGAACTCTTGGTATATAGGATGACACATAGAAATTTACCCATTGTGTATTGTGTAACACCCACATAATCGACACTCTAACTCTAATTAAAGCCTCATTAAATTAATCAAGAAAATTTATAGATTTTTTTAAAGTTACCAAGTCAATACACTTTAACTACGTTTAATTAAATCTACACATTCATAAGGTAATCGAAATTAAATTAATAATTCAATATTATTAATTAATTTCTAATTTTGTTTTAGGATTCAACCCTTGTCTAAGTACTCCATTAATATCTAATTTATAATATCGGCTAATTAATCCTGTTATCATACCCATTTAAAGAAAATCCTCTTAAGTTAGTTTAGACCTAACATTCATTCCATTATATAGTTATCTAGTTACACATTTTATTTATAATTAATTTAATTCTTGTATATCATTATCTAATTACCCATGCACAATATCATTTATTTAAATAAATCCCTATAGTCAATTTTCATTTAATTATTTATTGATCCATAGTAAAGGGGGTTGCAACTTGTTCTAACCCACTAAGTGGCGCCATTCACTTATTACCCATACCTTTTTATTAAACACTCATTCCCATAAAAATGTTATCCACTTAAAATTGTAGGGATAATTCTCAACCATTGGATTAGATCTATTAGGTCCCATAGATCTAGGTTTGACCCAACAAGCTGTAAAAATCCTTATGGTACTCCTTTATGATCTTTTTATCCTATTTTCTTTTCATTTGCACATTTTTGTTTTACAGGTTTGGGAGAGTGGAGGCCATGGAGCTAAATAAAAATATGGTGGATTCTTGCTTTTGATTCAAGATCTAGGAATGAGAAAGAAATTTCTTCCTCCATTTATTCTTATTTTCATTTTAGTTTTCCCTTAGGGTTTGTAGTTTCCTAATATATATATAAATATATATATATATATATATATAAAAGTAACCCAAATGTGGATTATGGGTATTTATCTACGCTTATTTCATCTTGTTTAGGTCTGGGTATTTGTAGGTTGTGGGTATATCCATATGCCTATTTTTATATATGTCTATATAAATATAAATATACAATACATGTTTTTTTTTTTTTGTATAGTTGCCAATACAGGGTTCCATACATATATTTGCGGCTTGGGTTTCCTAAGCAAAATGCGGATTTAACACACACACACATTAATGTCTATCTATAATGTAGTGTTTAGTATCTCGACCTCCACAAAGGAATGGCTGTCGTGTAAATGGTATGGATGTGTATATATATGGGCCTACCTTTTTATGTAAATAAATGAAGATTGGTGTGGGTGAGCCACTCCCCCCCACCCCACTATGATATAATTTTTTATTATTAGTTTGGCCGCTACCTAATCCATATGACACCCAACATAACTCTAAACATTGTTTCAAACCAATAAATCAATGCAAAACGATACGTATATATTATTCATTATTTTTATATTGTTTATATATATATAAATATCATATTGTTATTCTTCTTATATAATTATATATATGTTTATGACCAGGTTCTCTTTTTTTGTTTTGTTCTAAAAAATCCATTGTAACCTAAAATCCAATTGAATAATTTAAAAAAAATAAGAACACTTAAATGAATACATTTTGGTATAACAATATTGATATTTAGATATGGTGAAGTTTTTGGGTCTATAGTTAAAGGTATCCCATTAAGGAAGGATTATTATATTTTTAAAAAAAAATTATGTAGAGGCTTATATTGTCTAAATTACAAGGTAGTATACTTTATCCGTAGAAATAAATTTTTCACCTTTTGAAATCTCATTTGAAAGATAATATCAAATAAAAACACCATTCAAATACAAGTTCCTTCTTCCTTTTTAACCAATATTTCCAAGAACAATTTTAAGGTATAACAAATTATACACTTCCATGTAATTTCAAGAGTCATGTTTCCATTTAATGCAAAATTAACACCTCCAAAATGTAATTATAATAAAAATTTCTTGATTAAGTTACAGATTTACAAGAGTCATGTTTCAAGCATATATCTTCATCTCTTGATCAACTTGCAACTCCATAACTTTTCTACTTCATCTCTAAATCACAATAACAAGGAAAAGGGAGTAGGCAATGATCTCCTCCCAACCTAATTCCAACAAGAAGAGAAATAAACCCTTCTCATGGGCCCCTGAGCCCCAAAAATAGAGCAATAAGGGACATTAAACAACCATGAAAACTTTACAAATGCTTCCACAACACAACAATCACACAAACAACACTTGCACATACATACAAGAATCCATTTACAACTTTCCAAAAAACACAAGGGCTTCCAAAATAATCCCAAAGGAGAGGAAAACATATAGTCCTCTCTTTATACCTCCAATTTGGGATGGGGGTACACCCAAAGCCTCCAAGTGCACTTGCACATTCACACACAACACCTTTTCTCTCCATAATCAAGTATGCAAATTTTCTATAAAATTTTTTTATATCCACATAGGTGGAGTATCCCTCCCACACTCCCTCTAAAAAATCCTCACTAACTCCTTTTTACCTCCGCAAAATGAACTCCATTTCCCTCTCCCAACACAAACCTAAGGTAATGATCTACCCAACCAATAAAATTCACAACCATACAGAAACTTGCAATGCAAAAATATCACAATATAATTATAAGAGAAAGTATGTAAGGAATAGACCCTACCTTTCCATATCAATCCTTTAATCTTCAAGCAACTACCTTTCAATTCCAAGCCCAAATTTCAAAGGCAATCTTCGACGCTCCCAAGGAAAAGCCTAAGCAATTTTCCAAAAACGTGCAAGTCTCAAATGAAACAAGTAACCCCCAAAAATCTAAAATAACTCACATAAATAGAAAATGAGTAGAGGAGGGTGAGGTGGATCCATGTAGGATACGACATCACTTCTCCTCCAATACACCTCAAAAAGTCAAACACAAATATCCAAGCTCATAAATGGGTGGGTGAGGAAATGAGAAGTTTCCTTCCACACATAACCACTACCCCATACTTCAAATGACATCATTAAAAGAATTTTTAAGAAAGTGTAATAAATTTCTCTTTTTTACCTTCATTATCACATAATGAGGCCTAATTTTGACTCCTTACCTCATAGGTATATTTGATAGGTGAATTTAAGAGGTGTGAGGCAAGCTTAACTTGTCCCACAAGCCTCCAAAAATGGATCCAAAGTCAAATTTTGAGATTTTAAGGATGGGTTGAGTACAAAACATAAAAATCAATTAACACTTGAGTACGTAAGAAAAGAAAGTTGTAGGACCCCCGTCAAGTTACCAAAGAACCATGGAAATTCATTGACACTTGTAAATAACTGTTTGAAAATCTATATTATGGCTTGTTGTGTGAAATTTGAATTTTGAGAAAATAGCGTTTCTCTCTCCTTGGTTAAGAAATGAAGTGGAATGAAATGAAATTAATATATATCTTTAACCCTCTTCTTTCAAATGTAAATTATTATTATTATGTAAATGGGAAACTAATAACGCTAATTATGGTAGATGTAGGTGGATGCCATGCCAATGATTTATCATTGATTTCATGCTCACATTGTTTTTTAGGATACAAATAAGATGAAAAAATAGTGTGGTTGTATTTTACTGTCTATTATTGTAATTTATACTTGAAACAATGTAGTTGTAGAGGCTGCGCCAAATTTTGGTAATGTATTGAAAGATGTATTATTGAAGTTTGGTAGTATGTATGAGATTCTAGTTTTAGGGGTACTTGGAAAATGTGCATTTAACCGTATGTGTCATTTTGATTCAGATATATATATGGGAACAAAAAAAAGGGATTGAATATATATGTTAAATGAAATGGAATTTAATATCTTATAGTGCAATTTCAGTGTGAAATTGATGATTAATTAATTGGAGCATTGTACCTTTGAAAATGTAATAAATAAATCTAGCCACAACAGTCAACCTCAATATAAGATTCATGCATAACTAACCTTCCCGTGTTATTCTTTCTAACATAGAAAACTTAGACCTTAGAATTAACTTAAATCTTTACAGTCAATAACACCTTCTATCTTAAGTAAATAAGATCTCTAGTTGAGTTATCACCATTGCCTATATGATTAGTGACAACGTCGTGAACATCTACAAGGCATCACATTGAATATTGAAATATCTATCCACAATATGAGTCACCACATATCAATAATGAAGACGTTTATATTGGCTATCAACATGCAAACCAAAATACTATGTCAATATCCATGTCTCTAAACAAGATCATAGTAAAAAGAAGTGTCGAATAGGACTGGGAAATTATATATTGCTCATCAGAAGATAAATTTTTATACATGGTTTCTTATCCTCCGAGTCTAAGTTGAGTGTTTTTTAAACTAGTAGGAAAACATAAAAAAATAAAGTTGTAGGACCCCCGTCAATATTTCAAACCACCATGGAAACTTATTGACACTTGTAAACAACTGTTTGAAAATCTATCTTGTGGCTTGTTATGTGAAATTTGAATTTTTAAAACATGGTGTTTCTCTCTCTTACCTATCTCTTTCTCTCTCCTTGGTTAAGAAATGAAGTGAAATGAAATAAAATGAATATATGGCTCTAACCCTCTTTTTTCAAATTAAAATTATTATTATTATGTAAAAGGGAAACTAAGAACATTAATTATGCTAAATGTAGGTGGATGCCATGCCACCGATTTATTGATGATTTCACGCTCACAAGGTTTTGCAAGATGCAAGTAAGATGACGAAATGGCGTGGTTGTAATTCACTATGTATTATTGTAATTTATACTTGAAACAATATAGTTGTAGAGGCTGAACCAACTTTTTTTAATGTATTGAAAGACATATTATGGAAATTTGGTAGTATGTATGAGATGTTAGTTTTAGGGGTGCTTGGGAAATGTACATTTAACCATAGGTGTCATTTTGATTCAGATGTATGTACGGGAACAAAAAAATGGGATAGGATATATATATCTTAAATGAAATGGAATCTAATATCGTATAGTGCAATTCTAGTGTGAAATTGATGATTAATTAATTGGTGCGTTGTGTTCCTTACCTTGAAAATGTAATAAATAAATCTAGCCACAACAGTCAACCTTAATATAATATTCATGCATAATTACCCTTCTTCTATTATTCTTTCTAACATAGAAAACTGAGACCTTAGAATGAACTTAAATCTTTTCGCTAGATGGCACCTTCTAGCTTAAGTAAATAATATCCCTAGTTGAGTAATCATCATATCTAGCAACAATGTTGTGAACCCGTTAGTCAATAAAAACATAGTAAAACATTATCTAGAGTATGTGGTTCCCCTCTAGGATTGGAAATCATGTGTGTAGTAAAGATACTGTGTTATTTTAAGGTAGTACTCTTTAGGAACCAATAATAAACATAGTGTAAAATCCTCTTGGACCGACATACATGTTGAGTGACAAAGATCACAAACTAGCCTTGGAAGTCACCTTTAAGAGCTGTGATCCTAAATGAACTTGATACCCAGTATCAATTATCAGTTGGGTTTTATTGTGCAATACTAAGAGTCAATTGTGAAACTTAGAAAAATTTTGATTTATGATTAGTTGGTGAAAATGTAACCATAATATGGTGTGCTAGAAGGAAAGTGAAATTTAGATTGTTCATATAATTTGTCTAAACCATCTTATCGTGATAAAGGGGATCCACGTTGTGTAAAATATAATATGAACCTTAACCCTTTAAACGATGGAATACCCCTCTTTTCCTCCCACTTATCATTCTATGTAATGGATGTATTATGTGAAACTGTGATCATGTTCTTGAGATAAACCCCCTAAAATAGGGACTAGTGGTCTCATGAGGATTCAAATGCCTCTTATATCAAATATGTCACACACTTCATTAAAAAAGGAATATGAACATAGTCAAAGAAAATTCTTAAGTTAGGCATAAAGTGATACTCAGGAAACCTAATCTAGAAACAAAAATAAGGAAGTGTGTTTCCATGTTTAAAGTCTTAAAATGCCTTAAACTAACTGTTGGAGAATAACTATAGTATAATTATAATTGATGTTTGATCTTAGGAAGTGTAATCATGGGATTTTATTCCATAAGATACTGAAACATGATTTTCCTTGGAATGTGATTAAATCCTATTGTTGTGGATAAATAACCTATTTCGTATATATTACTTAATGTGTACTAAATCAAGTATCATTTTATAAATGAGTGAAAAAAACACAACCCTAAATACTTAAACAAAAAATAAATGAACTTCACATCCTTTGGATTTACAATTTTTTCCGTTGTGTAACGGAGGTATGATATAAGATCAAGATACATGCCCTTAGATGTGAATCCTATGAGTAAGACGTAATAGCCTTGTGCATAAATAAATACCCTATTAACAAACAAACATATTAAACAAGTAATTGAATTAATGTAGATGATCCTTATTTAATGAGACACACCGTAAGTTAAATGTTAAATTGTATAAAGGAAATATAGCAAAAAGGAAAGGAAATGCATGATTCACATATTATGATCTCTTCTAGAAATTAAGTTAAATATTGAAACATGTTTGTAATAAATGTGTAATCCTAAAAATATCATGTCATTGGAAGACCCTATTTGTAAGTTTATACTGTAGTTGAATTGTTATGTTGTGCCTTTCATTTAAATAAAAGTGGCCTTGATGTGAATTATGTGGTTTCATGTGATCTATGTGGCTTAATGTTTGTTCAAACATAGTATGTGTTGTGTGTTGTCATAGGTGATCTCCTGTAGTGTCATGTGTACTGCAATGTAAGTTAAAAAAAATATCTCGGTATTTTTAATGTTGTATTGTGTGTTAGATTTTGGAGCATGTTTTCATGTGTGAAAGTGTTGAAGGATGTTTACTAAGAGTACCATACACTTTCCACAGTTGTGTCGCCAGGGTTCGGGGCCTTGCTGGGCCCCAAGTAGCATCCCTCGATAGTGGGGGTTGGGGGCGTAACCCTTGAGAAAAAGATTTGTGGCATTGAAAATTGTGTCCTATATACCGGGATGCGTTCTTTTCTCATATGGGTAGGGTTTTTGACCCATAGGTTTATGGGACAGTTTTGGCCCATGGTTTTGATACCCAGGGTTTTGTAAAACTGCTAAAGTAATTTTCTACTTATGTGGTTTTGTTCATATGGTAGGGTTTTTGTAACATTGAAGATGTTTCTAAATTCGGGTGTGAATTCTATAAAGTTTGTTGAGCATAGCTCCAAACAGATCTGAGTATTGTATTGAGAGAGTAGTGGCTTGTAATAAAATCTAAGCAAGTGATTCTTAGTGGACATAGCCCAAATTGGGTGAACCGCATTAAATATTGTCTCTTTGTGTTGTGTTATTTTATTCTACACTTTTATTTGAGATTTGTAATATTTTCTACATATTAGTTTCTAATATTGCAATTCTATGAGGGACTATTCCACTTATTTTATCCCTTATTTACTAATAATTGGTATCAGAGCCTGGTTTTGTTTGCTAAAGTGTTGAATCATAGTGAAAATTTTAGCTTGAGTGGGAGCTATGACAGATGATGGAAGATAAAGGGTTGATAAATTCAAGGGGAAGAATTTCAGTCTTTGGAAGAAATGGAGATGGAAGATTACCTTTATCAGATCTTTATATTCCACTATCTAAGAAGGTGAACAAACCCTCAAGCATGACAGATGCGTAATGGGAATTACTAGATAGAAACGCACTTGGGAAAATGTGACCGTGTCTTGAATTTTTGGTATTATTTAATGTTTCAAAGGAAAAGATTACAAAAGAACTGATGGATGCATTAGTGAATTTTTTTTAAAAACCTTCTACCTCTAATAATATATTTTTAATAAAAAAGTCATTTAATATGAAGATGCCTGAGAATGTTTTAGTAACATATCATTTAAATGATTTTAATATGGTTGTAAATATGCTAGCTTTGCTTATAATAGAATTTGATGAAGAAGTTAGGGATTTATTAATTCTATGCTCTTTAACTGAGATTTGGAATAGCCTGGTAATGGAGGTAAGCAACTCGGTTCCAGCTAACTCAAAGTTGAAGTTTGAGAATGTTATAGGGGTGATTCTAAGTGAGGAAATGTGAATAAAAATATTTGGGGAATCTTCTACTTTAGGGAATGCTTTGACAGTGGAAACTAGACCGAGATAAAAGAATAGAGGAAGCCATGGAAAATCGAAGGATTGGGAAAGGTCAAAATCCAAAATTAAGATAGTATGCTGGCATTGTGAAAATTTTGGGCATGTAAAGAAATATTGTTGGGAGCTTTGGGACAAGAAGAAACTATAGTAAGAAAACAAGGAGGCAAATGTGGAAATGGGTAATGTATGTCAGGATGCTTTGATTCTTTCTTTACACAATATTACTAAATCTTGGGTTTTAGATTTGGGGGATTCTTTCCATGCTACTCCACATAGGCATTATTTTTTTGATTATGTTCAAGGAGAGTTTGGGCATGTTTTTATTAGTGATGATGAGCCTTGTAACATAGTTGGAAAAATTTCTGTTTGGGTTAAGATGTAGAATGGAAATACTTGGCTATTGAAGGATGTCAGACATGTGCCTACATCAAGAAGAAATTTGATATTGGTGGGGAAGTTGGGAAGTGATGGTTCTACTGTGATATTTACAGCGGACTCTTGGAAGGTTACTGTACGTACCCAAAATTGTAAGGTACTGTATTGCCAGAACAGTGTAACAAGTGCCCCGATGATGATACAGGTCTCCTCGCAAGGTGTTCGGGATCGGAAAAATCCCTCCGAGCATGCATTAACATCACACATGCCCCACTTAGCCCCCGTACCCTTTGTTTTCTCCCCTTTTTCCCTCTTTCCTTCAGGGGCCTCTTGACCTTCAGTGACGAAACCACCGCCTTGCAGGGCGGCGGTCCTATAACCGCCGCCCTGTTCAGAGCGGCAGTCCTGTGCGCGTTTTCCAGAATGCTCTTTTGACGCGACCCGCGTGAAATATCACGATTTCACCATTTTTTCTTTGCCGACTTGAGCATGCATTAATGTTTTTGGTCCCCTGGAACAGTGTTTTTCCTTTGTTTATTGTTTAGGAGTTCAATTTGGTTTTGGTTTTTTGAGTGTTGGAATTCCTATAAATGCATGGTTTGTGCACATGCAAAGGGGCTGAGTTTGGTGATGAATTTGGGGAAGAATTTGAGCTGGAGCTTTTGGTCACCATTTTTTTCTTGTTAGAATCTTTTGATTTTTATTGTCTTGGTTAGATTGCTTAGGACTGATAGCATAGTTTATTTCGTACTTGGTTAGCATTGCTCAGCTGTTGGTAAGCCACAGACCCATCTTGTGTAAGCAGTGTTGTTGCTCCATCCAATCCAGTTAGAAGCTTGCCTCTGAATTCCTCTTTGCTGTAGATTTGTTTTCATCTGTGACTTAGAGTTCTTAGTTCAATTCATTATATACCTAGTTAGCTATTATTCTAGCTGTTGGTAAGCCACATATCCAACTTGTGCAAGTAGTGTCTTTATTTTGGAATGGAATAGCTTAGGAAGCCATTAAAGTTGCAGGTTTTGCTCTTCGTATAAGATAGCTGCAAAGGTTCTGGTCGCTTCACATTGCATGACTCGCAGTAAAATCCCGCTAGGAATCACATAAGCCAAGCTCTATACTCTTGTGCTATCCCTCTCCTACTCGCATCCTCAGTCTGCATTCAGATCTGTCCTTGTCCCAAAATCTACTCCTATCGGTGCTAGCATTACACGCTTTTCTGGATCCTAAGTGATCACGATAGAACGAGAAGATTATACTGAGGGGACGAGATCACATACACCATTGGATTCGCCACTGTTCTGCGGATGTCCAGGTTTTTAACTTTCAGAGTTCTAGTTAGCATTCATATCGAATAGTTTAGTTAGAATCACTTTATTTCATTTCATTCTATTCTCGATATTGCTAGGGAAGCTGTGGGGATTGATAGTTTCTGAGAAACTATGATTCACTCCTCACTTTTGAGGTAGGATCGAGAATCTTGCAGGTAGATTAGACAGGCTATTTTATTTAGAATAATTCTACAAATCGCACAGGCAAATAACCACACTCGATTATCTTGTCTATTTTAAATTATTGTTTAGTTATTATTTCTGGATACGGCTTAACGATAGTTTGTTTTTCTTAGAATTGTTAGAATATTTCATAGAAGACTAAAAGTTATATGCAGTTAGATTTATTTCACGTCATTAGAATTTTGTTTCATTACAGTTAGATTTACATTTTGTTTCGTATGAAAATCACGGGATCTAGAGAGCCCAGGGAATCCATATGACCTTATCAGGAGACATACACGAAACAATCCCAGGTCATTTTCCACGTATTCCACAGCCCATAGATCGAATCATGCCAGAGCTCGATATTGATTGGAGCCTTTGAGCAGTCATCCTTGCCAATCGATCTATCACACTGGTCTAAGTTAGAAGGGCCTTCTTTGCCTTAGATTCACAAATTCCACTAGTGCGTGTCCAAGACATTAGACTGCCTAACTAGTTTATCTGCATCCCACGCATATTCTACCCCCACCGGCTTTGTCGGCACGACCTCGGGAGGTCAGGTACGCGGAAGAGTCACTTGTTGATTCTCACGCTCGCCTGTCGCTTTTCTGAAGTACAAAATTGGTGAACCCAACGTGAAAAAAACAACTGTTTCACCTTCTCTTTGACGAAGTTTTCATAATCTTCTCTCATCCACCTTCATTCATTCCCATTATTCTGCGGGTATTCATATACCCCCCGAATATGTCGGGATTCGATGCATATGGCAAACCCCTCCTGGGTCTTGAGGCATACTACGCCCAACAGAATAGGGACAGTCATCACCCTCGCTCTCAATGTGGGGCGACAACTATTCAACTAGTCAGTTGTCAACGCAAACTCCAAGGACTAGATATAACTCGTCCTTCCAAACTAGAGGGGTTGGAACAACTCGCTTCAAACCCAACAAACAGAGCCTTCAAGCTCAAATAATATGACATTCACTGGAGAATCTGTTTCATCTCCTCAGGTGTTAATTAGACCAAATATTAGTAGACAATCAGACCCATACCTCAGTCTCTAGATGACGAGTATAGTCAACATGTTATTCCTAGAAATGAACAATGCTCTCGGGGTATGTACCCACCTATAGGAAGTTTACAAGTACAACCTGAGACCTCTTTTTAAGAAAATACCTCTATGCCACTGCATACAGGAAATATTCTTGGAGAAACTTAGCAAGATAGTAATCAGTTCATGACAGGATATCACATGCCTATACAACACCAAGGTATACAACAAACGCCGCTCAGGCAAAGTACCGTGGCTTCACCAAATGAAGTCATTTCAACGTTAGTAAAAAGAGTGAGAGGGTTAGAACTTGCTCAAACAAATCAATATTATTCATTCATGCAAACGGGAAGTTCCAATCCTCCATACCACTCTGGCCAAGTAGATATCCTCACAGGAATAGGCACGTTAGGCATGCCTCCTCAATATCCATAGTAAATGCCAACAAGGCCTACCATCTCTAACACTACTCCTCCAGGTCTAGTGTCAAACAATCCATTCCTTGACAATACCCCGTCCTATTTAAACATGCACTCTAAATCACCACAAGGAGATATGTTCTCCTCTCCTAGCATGTTTGCTCAAACGCAGGGACCTCCCTATGCCCCTGCCAATGCGTACGCTGCACCATATCAACAACCTATCCCACCACCACTCCCTCAGCAAACACCATCAATGGTCGAAATCTATCCAATAGGTACGTATTCACAATATCTAAAGGAACCCTTAGATTTCACCATACAAAGCGTCATGCTTCCAAGACCTCTCCTTGATTTGCCCAAGTTCAAGGGTGAGGGATATCCAAATGCACATATCAAAGCTTACGCTACAGCCATACGAGAATTACACCCTTGGGATGGGGTTGTTGCTAAAATATTTCCCAAAACACTTGGAAGGCATCGCTCTCGATTGGTATTATAGAATACTTGAAGCTTCTATACATTCATTTAAACAACTCATGTCAGAGTTCATCAAAGCCTTTGACATGAACAAACTATTGAGAACAGGAATTAGGGAATTCTTGCATATCAAACAAGAACACAACGAATCTGTTGCCCATTTCATCCAGAGGTGGCGTACGGTTCTTTATTCGTCAGAAAGTACTTCAAACATGGATCAGATGGAACTATGTAATTTATTCCTTCATTCTCTCAGCAGAGAAGTGAAGGAAGAAGTCCAGAAGTTCCCACTAAGGACTTATGATAAGGTACTTGAGAGCACTCTACGAATTGTATCAAGCAGCAATAGATAGTGGTCGTAAGACTTACGGAGCAAATAGGAGGTTAATCACCTCCACTCAAAATACTACAACTACCACAAATGTCAATCAAGGACCCAAAATCCTTAACAAAAATCGTGGGGTAACAACGGATGGGGCAACTGACCAGCCCAAGAGGGTAAATGTTTTTAATACTCCGTCATAAACAAACAATCAACGAAACAACAACTTTACCCCAATAGTCAATACAGTGGATTTTAACCATCAACAACAACAACAACAATAACAACAATGAAATCCCATGCAAGGGCCAAGCCAAAACTTGTTTGGTTACCAAAACCAAGGTCAAAACCAAAAACAACAATTCCAAAACTTTAGTCCTAATAGGCAACAGTTTGATCAGAATTTTAGGCCACAATACACACCAAACCAACAAAACGGGAATTATAACCCCAATTCTTATTGTGGTTTCCATAAAATTCATGGTCACGACACTAGAACGTGCTATGACTACAATAAATTTATGCAAAATTTTCCAGAAGAACAAAGACAGTTCTTCACAGACTTGTTTTTGGTAGATCTTGTCTCATCATCAACCAAATACGCTTGCAGGGGTAGTTTCCCCTCAGAATGCTCCCCTCAGGATATTTAACGATCCGCTCCCAAATCAAGATGGTAATAGGCTGAATCCAACCAGAATAAACAAAGGCGCAATAATGGGAAACAATGATCATGAAGCTTCAACTTCATTAAATCCATCAGTCGCGCCACAGTTGGGAGCTCAACCAAGACCTAAGATAGTTAATTTGATAGAATTAGATGCTGAACTACCTATCGAAGCTATAACAAGAACACGAGAGTATTTCTCTCAACCGAGCCCAAGTCATCTGCCAGAGATAGATAAGAGTCAGCAAATAGTTGAAAAAACCCATCGGTGCCTATGATTTAATTAGTGACCTAACAAAGACCTTTTCACACATTTCATTTTTGGACTTACTAAAGAACTCTCCCCCTCACAGATCTGCTCTTTTAGAAGTATTAGGTCTAGTCCATCTAATTAACATCAATCCACCTCCTGAAACACAAGTAAATCATGTAGATTTTGATATCCACCCTCCGGGGCAGCCGGACAAGGATGTTGAATTCATTTTCGAAATAAGTAAAATGCCCACAGATGCTGAGATCACACGCCGAGGTGACCTAGCCTTGCACTTACAAGTATGGGTTTATAATAACTATGTAAAACGGGAAATGGTTGATGATGGGGCTGCAGTTAACATAGTCCCTTTCTCTTTCCTCCAAAAACTTGGATATGGAGAAACAAACTGTTCCACTACACGAAATACCTTGAGAGGCTATGATAGCCTTAAAGCCACTTTGATAGGAACTATAATACTGCCGGTCACCTTAGGGCCCAAAACCATCTTGACTGAATTTTATATTATAGATCGGGAAACTAACTATAATATGATCCTCGACCGACCTTGGATACATTGAATGAAGGAAATCCCTTCCACGCTATTTCAGGAAGTAAGATTCTTTCATCTAAGAAAGGTATTTGTAGCCAAAGGTGATCCAAAACCTTTCGATTTGCACCTAGCTGATCTAAAGAAAAGACCAGGGGTGCACTCAGAATTTGAATTGCCAACAAACCAACTTAATAAACCCTCTGACCCAAAGCCAGAGGAAAAGTTGATACCTACAACAGATCTTGAAACTACTAGCATAGCCAAAACAATTCCAACCCCTAAAGCTAAAACTAAAGAAATAGTATCATTAGGAACTACTGCGAAAATCGTTGGGTTGATAGAACAAGATTCACCGATGTTCTTACCATTCAATTCAGTAGGCATAGGATTTTCCCTAGGTGTTGGTTCCTTGCCAGCAGAGGATCTCTGTATGGTAGAAGTAGAGTGTGCAAACGCAGCAGATACCCCAACATTCACACTCCCGGCTAAGTATTGGACTCTCCATTTCGATGGAGCTAAATGTCGTTATGGAGCGGGGGCAGGTATAATTCTTACTTCGCCCGAGGAGGTCCTCCCATTCTCTTTTAAGTTAAACTTTGAATGCACAAACAATAGCGCTGAGTACGAAACCCTCCTCCTTGGCCTCACCTTAGCTAGAAGAATTGGTATTAATAACATCAGAGTCTTGGGAGACTCGCAATTAGTAACAAACCAAGTTTCTGAAGTATATGAAACTAAAGCCGAACATTTACAACTCTACAAAAACGATGTATTAGATTTAAGCAAGGCGTTTAACTTCATATCCATTGAAGCGATCCCGCAAGAGAAAAATCTTCTCGTCGATTCAATAGCAACCTCAGCATCACGTTTTACTCCAAGCAATGAGCTAGAAGATACTCACTTCACAGTATCCATTCGTGACGAACCATTAATAAAAACAATGACAAATCCTCTTTTAAGCGGAAGTGAATCTACCGTCCTAGACCATATGGGAAATGATGCGGCTACTTTGGATTATTTAAATGCCTATGCAGCATTACATCTCTCCTATCACATGCTAGATTTATCCCTGATCCCACATTCGTCTTCCTACTTCGGAAATCCCGTAACGGATCTTCCCTCACAAACGGAGCCTAGCATATATGCAATAGAAAATGGGGATGATCTAGATTTACCTCCAGCACCACCTGAGTTCGAAGAGGGTAACGCCTCTTTGATCGAAGAAATGATCGATGTCAACATCAGAACAGAAGATGAACTGAAAATCTTAAAACTAGGATCTTCGTTAACACCAGAAGAGGTGGGAATACATACTCTGATCCTCAAAGAACTTCAGAAGGCATTTGCATTTAATTACAAGGAGATGACGGGAGTCGCACCCCACATTGCGGTGCACAACCTCGTCACTAGATCAGATGCAAAGCCAATAAAACAAAAATCAAGACCCATGAAGCCCGAAGTAGCTCTCATGGTAAAAGAGGAAGTAATAAAACTCCTTCAGGTCGGATTCATCAAGCCAGTTGACTACTCCCAATGGGTATCTAACATCGTTCCCGTTCTCAAGAAGAACGGAAAGATACGTATTTACATAGATTTCCGAGACATCAACAAAGCACGTCCCAAGGACGACTTCCCATTACCATCCATAGATGAAGACGCTTACAGAGAAGCACGTCTTTCCCAACTAGAAAGCTTAGATGAAACTAGGTTAGATGCTGAACAGCGGCATAGAGCTTATGCTGACCGAATGTGCCGGTAGTATAACAAGAAGGTCTATGAACGTGATATATATGAAGGTGATCTAGTTCTAAGACTAGACAGCCAGATCGACAAGAAGACCGGCGAAGGAAGGAAATTCCGGCCCAAATGGTTGGGCCCATACCGAGTCACAAAAGACTACGAAAATGGTGCATACCTCTTATGCATGCTAGAAGGTGAGGAATTTGGCGAAACAGTCAATTCCCTGCACCTCAAGCATTTCTACGCATAAGCAGCTAGCACTACCTATATAACTATCTACATTGCATCTTCATATAGATTTAGATCATTTTGTCCACTTGTTCTTACACAAATTGTGATCAAGGAATCTGTTCTCAAAGTAATTCATTACAAACTCATGATGTTGTTGGAAAAAAACTTTCTAATCATATCTCTCCATTTTCACGATATCATCAATCACTTCAGAATCTTTTATCAAATAAAATCAAACATGACGAAGTCTTAACGGTAACCATACCAAGATCTGCAAGTTTTTTCTCGCTTTGATTTCTTCTTAGGATTGGTGTCTTGCCTATGGTCTGTTCTAGAAGCTTCATGGTGTCACATCTATCCCATATACACATCTCTTTGGAAACAAGCATATACTGACATTTTACTCAAAAAGACAAGTCAAAAAGTGATTAAACAGAAAATTTTATTTTTACACATTTCCTTGCCCTACCAACCTTTGGTGATGAGCTTGCGTCTCTTACTAGTGACGTAGGGTTGGGAAAGGATGGAAACGCCCTTACTCACCTATGCCTTGTGCACAGTGATAAACCCATGCTTCTTACAGGTATCATGGGGCAAGGTGTAGGGGGTCCTCTAGACAATGCAAACGTTAAAAGGTCATAAACAAACTGTTCAAACTTTGAGTCAAAAACGAATGAATCAGATGTTCAAAATTCTAAGAGAGTTAAAAATCCTAAAAACCAGATTTTGTCTACTATGTGGCCATCTACGGGTCTAAGTCTGGATAAACCACAAAGCAAGTCGCACCCAAAACTATGAAGTCGTTCAGGTAGAGTAAGCTTGTAGTTCTCAACTTGGTTCCACCAAAGCTTCGTCTGTCTTTCATCACTATCATTTCACCATATTTCATAACTTGCGCCCTTCTTAGCTCTTGGTGATGAGCCCTCGCAGCTTACTAGTTGCGTGGAGTTAGGAGTGGGGCAAGTTAATCTGTTCATCATATTGGTTATTTTCATCACTTTGCCAAAACGAACATGAGGTATCCAAATTGCTCACAGAAGCTAAGATTTAAGATCACAATATATCTACAATATCATGTATCAGCATCATGAAACACAAAAAGAAAGCAAGCATTTGCATCATCTGTTCTCCATTGCACACATTCTAGAAAGCATATAAAACATACATCGTAGTATACACGAGGAAGCTGGAAACAGAAAGGGAAAACACGAGTGACAAAGTTTTGATCCAAAAACGAATGCATATATATAAATAATCAATGTTTATATACAATGCCATCATGCTCTAGGCATGGTCAAAACACTCAAAGAGCCCGTGATGTATAAAAGAATCTACAGTACAAAGCATACATGGCCAAGTCACCTCTCAACCCCTACGTGACCCCTCCGAGGGTGCGCGCCCTCGCCTAGGACTCCAGCTACGCCGACGCTCTGAATGTACGGAGGGCTCAGGGTCTCGAGGAGCAGCCACGGTCTCACCACGAGAATGACTCCTCATAAGACGCTCGACTGTCCTATAGCCTACCAACTCTGTACGAAGAGTCAACACCATCCTGGCCACATGCCAAATGGGAGCGAAGACGTCAGTATGCCTACCGGCTGTTGAAGGCTCCCCGGTATCTACAGATAGCTCCGCACGGGTCTTATCCATAGGGATCATCAGAGAATCAGTGCATACCCTATGGATTAGATCCCGCCACTCGTCAACAGTCTCTGCAAAACAAAGAAGAAAAATGAATTAGAAGCTAGGCAAGAGACTAAAAGATACAATATCAAAACGTAAGGAGAGATAGCAATTAAAAATCCTAAATTAAACAAACATTGAAAAGATGAGAGGATAACTTACTCGGATCACCGGGCCTCCAAGATGGGTCGCTGGGGCCAGCACCCACCGCAGATGCCACTACCGAATGAGGGGCTGCTCCTGTAGTAGGAGCAACATGACGCCCCGCAACTGACTCATCCTCTCCACCATGGCCCTGGGAGAGTGGCTCCTCTGAAGCTAGAGTCTCTCTCTCTGCACTCTTCTTGGCCCTCTCTGCCTGTAAAATATCCTGAGTGTCATGCCACTCAGGATCGCTATCATCTGTCTGCTCCTCTGACCCTCCCTCTATAAACTCCTCAGAATCAGAGTCAATATCTATGGGGTCATCACTGCTGTGAGCAGGACCCGCAGCAATCTGAAGCAAAGGTGCCCGGGGCACACCGGCTCTCCCTCTAGCCCGAACTACCCTCCTGGCTGCAATGGGAGTGCCAGGAGTGATCAATGTCCAACCACGGCCTCTAGGCCCCCCTCTAGCCTCGTGGACTGATCTGTAAACTGGTGCCGCTGGGGGAAGCATGCCCGCATATGGAAGGCCGAACTGCTGAGGAACTCTGCCAAAAGGGTGTACCTCCACCCGTCCCACGCAGTCGATAAGCTGCCCTGTGGTGGAACAGGAGATCAATGTAAGGGTCTCCTCGCCCCATATGCCGGCCATAAGCCGGTACGGCGTCGCCTCCATATCTGCTGTGGTAAGGGAGGCAACTGGCTGGTGAGGTGCTCTAAGCACCGACATATCTGACCATCTAGCTGCCCTCACAGCCCCTGGGTCTGCCACCTCTACCCCTCTGCCATAAGGAATAAAATGCTCGTACACCCAACTCATGACTAGAGTCGGGTGGCTCAATGACTGTCCCTGCAAACGGACCACCCTGTATAAGTCATGGTAGGTGGTCCCCAGAATATCTCCGCCCCAGGCATATATCTGGCCATGCCCCTTTATCTTTGCAATGATGGGGGCCCTGTAGTATAGTAAAGTATCTCCTCCCTTGTCCCCAATCAGCCTTGAGGCAAGGATCCCTATGATAGCCTATCGAAATACGGGGATGGGAAAATAAGGAATCGATCGAACTCTCACTCCCTTCTTCGACCCCGTAGAGATGGCTGCATCCCCCATGTAGCCTGCCCACTGTGCAATCTGTGCTCGAGACCCTGCCGTCTCCAGTGTGAGTCTCCTCCCGATGATCGGGACCCCCATGATACGGTAGACATCCTCCAAAGTGATGGTCCACTCACCGCGGACCCCTGGCAATCGGAAAGTGTTCCGATCTGCATCCCAATATGAGAATAAGTCACAAAGAATGTGACTGGATGGCGTGACATGGGGCACGCGTGATATACGCAATATGCCGGCCCTCTGTAATGTATCCTCCTCATCCTGAGAAATGGCATCCAATACCCCCGAAAGCCAATCACACTCTCTCTCTCGGCTCCATTTGATATACTCCTCCCTCGCCTGCATGCACCCAAAAACACACAAAACAGGGCAAGTTAGTATCCAATCAATATCGAGAGAGTCATAAAAGCGTATAGAAATGATAAAAATACAAGTGCAATCTCAAAAATTAAGCTCTTTTGCATTCTGTGCAAAACCGCCGCCCTGAGCAGGGGGGGCGGTTTTGTAACAGCAACCTTAAGGGCGGCGGTCGTGTAACCACCGCCGTGAACAGGGCGGCGGTCATGTAACCGCCACCCTGGCCAGGGCGGAGGTCGCGGTCCGAAAACCCGCGTGGGTTGTTAACCCCAAAAAGCCCAAAAGGTAAAAAATAGACCATTTTAACTAAAAACAAAGCCTACCCAGTAGGCGCCCCCCCTAGATGGACCTTTTGAACCTAACATTTTCAAAAATAATCCCCCCATTGCAAAGAATTTGCCATTTCAAATTTGAAGAGGGAAAAACACAAAATGGAAGAAAACCAACCTATGATCGCTGAGGTCGGTGTTCCGCTCGTGGAGGCATGATCACGATCTCGCTGTGAACGTTTCGACTCTACTCGCGTGAGAAACCGTCATCGTGGGTCCCAGACCTCAAAATCAATCAAATCGACTCGCGCAAATGAATAGGAAAATGGGCCCACTTTCATATATATATCGTTCTGTTTCATTTTAAAATGACTTTTTCGCAGGTTTGGAGCACTGTTGGAGGTAAGTTTCTATCCCCACACGAATGGTACGTTCTCCTTCCCTATTATTTTAGCGTTTATCTTCCAAGTTATTGCATCTATCTGCACTTGATTTCTCTTTTCATTTTGCAGGTAGCGGGAATTTCGATGGCGTCATCGCAACACACGGACGAGTAAGGTATAGCTTCTAACTCCCCATTTCGGGACTGCCATACTCGGACCCACCATTTTATGCCTCTTCATGGCTAAAACGCTTCTCCGATGGGGCAATATGTACGTACCCAAAATTGTAAGGTACTGTACTGCCAGAACAGTGTAACAAGTGCCCCGATGATGATACAGGTCTCCTCGCAAGGTGTTCGAGATCCAGAAAAGCCCTCGGAGTATGCGTTAACATCCCGTGTGCCCCGCTTAGCCCCCACGCCCTTTATTTTCCCCTTTTTCTTTCTTTCCTTGGCCTCCTGACCTTCAGTGATGAAACCGCCGCCCTGAAGGGCGACGGTCCTGTAACCACCGCCCTACTCAAAGCGGTGGTCCTGTGCGCGTTTTCCAGAACACTCTTTTGACGCGACTCACGTGAAATATCACGTTTCACCAGATTTTCTTTGCCGACTTGAGCATGCATTAATGTTTTTGGTCCCCTGGAACAGTGTTTTTCCTTTGTTTATTGTTTAGGATTTCAATTTGGTTTTGGTTTTTGAGAGTTGGAATTCCTATAAATGCATGGTTTGTGTACATGCAAATGGTCTGAATTTGGTGAAGAATTTGAGCTGGAGCTTTTGGTCACCATTTTTTCCTTGTTAGAGTCTTCTGATTTTTGTGTTTTGGTTAGCTTGCTTAGGATTGATAGCATAGTTTATTTCATACTTGGTTAGTATTGCTCAGCTGTTGGTAAGCCACAGACCCATCTTGTGCAGGCAGTCCTGTTGTTCCATCCAATCCAGTTAGAAGCTTGCCTCTAATTCCTCTTTTCTGTAGATGTATCTTCATCGTGTCTTAGAGTTCTTAGTTCAATTCATTATACACCTGGTTAGCTTTATTTAGCTGTTGGTAAGCCACATATCCAACTTGTGCAAGCAGTGTCTTTATTTTGAAATAGAATAGCTTGGGAAGCCATTAAAGTTGCAGGTTTTGCTCTTCGTATAGGATAGTTGCAGGTTTTGGTCGCTTCATGTTGCATGACTCGCAGTAAAATCCCGCTAGGAATCGCATAAGCCAAGCTCTGTACTCTTGCGCTATCCCTCTCCTACTTGCATTCTCAGTCTATATTCTGAGCTGTCCTTGTCCCAAAATCTACTCCTATCGGTGCTAGCATTACACACTTTTCTGGATCCAAGTGAACATGAAAGAACGAGAAGATCATACTGAGGGGACGAGATCATACACACACCATCAGATTCACCACTATTCTGCGGAATCCAGGTTTTAAATTTCAAAGTTCTAGTCAGACTCATATCAAATAGAGTAGTTAATCACTTTATTTCATTTCATTCTATTCTCGATATTGCCAGGGAAGCTGTGGGGATTGATAGTTTCTGAGAAACTATGATTCACTCCTCACTTCTGAGGTAGGATTGAGAATCTTGCAGGTAGATTAGACAGGTTATTTTATTCATTTAGAATAATTCTACAAATCGCATAGGCAAATAACCACACTCAGTTATCTTGTCTGTTTTTAATTATTGTTTAGTTATTATTTCTAGATATGCTTGAAATAGTTTGCTTTCCTTAAAATTTTTAAATATTTCAGAGAAGAATAAAAGTTATATGCAGTTAGATTTATTTCACGTAATTAGAATTTGCTTCATTACAGTTAGTTTTTCCTTTTATGACAATTACGGGACCTCAAGAGCCCAGGGAATATATATTTGAGCCAATCGTGCCTCAACCAAACCTAGTCACAGCAATAGTTGACATAGACCACAATCCCAGGTCATTTTCCATGTATTCCGTAACCCATAGATCGAATCATGCCAGAGCTCGATATTGATTGGAGCCTTCGAGCAGTCATCCTCGCTGATCGATCTATCACACCAGTCCAAGTTAGAAGGGCCTTCTTTGCCTTAGATTCACAAATTCCACTAGTGCGTGTCGAAGACATTAGACTGCCTAACTAGTTTGTCTACATATTCCATCCCCACCGGCTGTCTCGGCACGACCTCGAGAGGTCGGGTACGCGAAAGAGTTAGTTGTTGATTCTCACGCTCGCCTATCACTTTTCTGACGTATAGTTACCAAGGGTGATCTTGTGGTGGCAAGAGGTAAGAAGGTTGGAACCTCGTATTTAACCACTTATAACACTAATGTTTGTAATCATGTGGCTTTAGAACTAGATACAACATTGTGGCAATATAGGCTCAGTCATATGATCTATAAGGGTATGGAGATCATAAAGAAGGATTTTCCTGGATATACAGAAACAAATTTGGAGTTATGTGAGGACTGCATATATGGGAAAGAGAAGCGAGTAAGGTTTCTCAAATTGGACCTAAAGGGAAAGAGATTAGGTTAGAGTTGGCGCATTTTGATGTGTGGGGGCTAGCTCAAGTATCATCTCTTGGGGGTTCAAGTTATTATGTTACTTTATTGATGATGTAACAAGGAAAGTTTGGGTTTATTTTATTAGAAAAAATTTTGCTATATTTGAAACTTTTATAAAATGGAAAGCCTCGATAGAGAATGAAACATTTCTTAAGTTAAAATGTCTCAGGTCAGATAATGGAAGGGAGTATTGTAGCAATGAATTTGATGATTGTTTTTCTAAGAATGGAATCCATAGGAAAAAGACGGTTTTAGGAACTCCACAACATAATGGAGTGTCAGAAAGGATGAAGAAAACAATAATGGAATGTGCTAGGATCATGAGGTTACATGCATGACTGCCTCTTTCTTTTTGGGTAGAAGTGGTGAGCACAAATGTGTACTTGATAAATAAAGGATCCTCAAGTGCCTTGGATGGAGACATACCTGAGGAGGCTTGATATGGTAAGAGAGTTGATTATTCATTTCTTATATTCTTTGGATGTGAGGTGTTTGTTTATATAGAAAAGGATGATAGGACCAAGCTAGAGGATAGATAAAAAAGACTTTTATTGGTTATGGTGGTGATGAATTTGGATATAAATGTTGGAGTATTAAGGAAAATAAAATCATTCAATCTAGGGATGTGATATTTAATGAGAAATTCATGTATAAGTAGGAGTTGTAGGAAAACATGGAAGAATCCAAGAAATAATATGTAGTGGTAGAGGATCTTCTAGATGAGAAATTGACTCATGAATCAATTCAAGAACCTCCTCGATAGGAACCCCAAACTCATGTATTGAGGAGGTCTTCTAGGGTAAGAAGAGAACTTGAACATTTTATTACTCATAGATAGTGGAGAGCCAGAGATCTTTGATGAAGCAATGTAGGTATATGTTAGGAAGAAGTGGGAACAAGCCATGGATGAGGAGCATTAGGATCTCATGGAGAACCAAACATGGGATTTGGTGAAGCTACCCGAAGGAAAAAGAGTATTACAAAACAAGTGGGTGTACAAAGTCAAAGAGGAAGAAGGAGGAAAGAAAACATATAAGGCCTGATTGGTGGTCAAGGGGTTTATACAGAAAAAATGTATATATTATGATGATATTTTTTTCTCCTGTAGTAAAAATGACTTCTATTAGAACTTTTCTTGGAATAGTTGTAGTAGAAGACTTGTACTTAGAGTATCTTGATATAAAGACTACATTTCTCCATGGTAATTTGGAGGAGTATCTATATATGCAGAAGCCAGAGGGTTATGAGGTCAAAGGTAAAGATGAGATGGTGTACAAACTAAAGAAGAGCTTGTATGGCTTGAAACAAGATCCACATCAATGGCATAAGAAATTTGATAAATTCATGATAGAGCAAGGCTATATTAGATGTCATTTTGACCATTGTGTGTATACAAAGAAATTTGAGGATGACAATTATTTTATCCTATGTCTGTATGTGGATGACATATTGGTTGTAGGTAAAAACATACAGGAAATAAAAGTACTTAAGAAACAACTAAGTAACTCCTTTGCTATGAAGGATTTGGGGTCAGCCAAACAAATCCTTAGTATGAGGATATATCGGGATAGGAAGGAATGGAAGCTGAATTTATCTCAGGAAGAGTACATTAAGAATTTATTGGAGAGGTTTAGTTGGGACTCCTTTGGTAGGCCATTTCAAGTTATCAAAGGAGCGGTGTCCCAAAACATAGCAAGAGAAAAACCAAATGTCCAAGGTACCTTACTCATCATTAGTTGGTAGTTTTATGTATGCCATGGTGTACACCAAACCTGATATTTCCCATCCAGTGGGAATGGTGAATAGATTTATGAGTGATATAGGTAGAGATCACTGATAGGTAGTAAAGTGAATCCTTCAATAATTGAGAGGGACCATGGGGAAAATTTTATGCTATAGTGGATCAGACACCACTTTGTGTGGTTATGTAGATTTAGATATGGCTAGAGATGTAGAAAATAGGAGGAGCACGACATGTTATATTTACACTGTAGGTGGGACAACAGTGAGATGGATTTCACGACTACAGAAGATGGTGGATTTGTCAACCACGGAGGCTGAGTAGGTTTCTGCCATAAAGGTAAGTAAAGAGATGATTTGGCTACAACAATTTCTTGAGGAGTTAAGACATAAGAAGGAGGAAGGGAAGTTGTATAGTGATATTCATAGTGTTATACACCTAGTTAAGAACTCTGCTTTCCACTCTAGGATGAAGCATATACAATTAAGGTACCATTTCATTAGGAAAACTTTGGAGGAAGAGAAGTTAAAACTAGAGAAAATTCATACCAATCTAAATCCTGTAGACACGATGACCAAGGTGGTCACAAGGGAAAAAATGAACCTGTGTTCAACTTTGGTTGGTCTTCACAGAAACTAGTGAAGGGTTGAGAAGCTTGCTAAGAGGTTTACCAGTCTCCAAGTGGGATATTGTTAGGTTGTGGATCCCGTTTTCATGTGTAAAAGTGTTGAAGACTATAAATTAAGAGTATAGTACACTTTCCATAGTTGTCTTGCCAAGGTTCGGGGGTGCAACCCCCAAGAAATTTTTTTCCTCAAAAAATGTCCCCGATATACTGGGAAACATGCTTTTCTCATATGGGTGGGATTTTCTACCCATAGGTTTATGAGATGGTTTTGGCCCATGGTTTTGATACCCACAGTTTTGTAAAACTACTAAAGCATATTTCTACTTATGTGGGGTTTGTGCATATGGTAGGGTTTATGTAACATTGAAGATGTTTCTGAATTCGGGTGTGAATTCTATAGAGTTTTTTGAGCATAGCTCCAAACATATCTGTGTATTATATTGAGAGAGGGATGGCTTGTAATAAAATATGAGCAAGTGATTATTGGTGAGCGTAGCCCAAATTAGGTGAACCACATTAAATATTCTCTTTGTGTTGTGTTATTTTATTCTACGCTTTTATTTGAGATTTGTAATATTTTTTGCATATTAGTTTCTACTGTTGCGAATCTATGAGGGATTATTCCACATATTTTATCCCTTATTTCCTAATAGTGTGTGTAAAATGTGGGATTTACATGGAGACAGTGAAAATGGGGGCCATTGTGGAGAAAAAAGGGAGTATGTGAGGTTTGGTGGAGGGAGTGTGGGTAGGGTGTTCCACCAATGTGGAGGCATAAGGAAAACTTCTTGCTATATCTTTATGTATCTTACTTGAGGGAGACATAAGAGACTTGAGGGAGACATAAGAGACTCGTGTGTGTGTGATTAGTACACTTGGAGGTTTTTTTGTGGACCCCTAACCTACTTGGGAGGTATAAGGAGGTGACCCCATGTTTCCCTTATCCTTTGGATTTGCTTTTAAGCCTTTATGTTTGGAAAGTTGTAGTTGGATCTTATTTAAATCATATCTCTAATGTTTTCCATAATTGCATGGTTGTAATGTTTTCTCATGGCTAAAATAATATAATTAAACTTTCACAAGGATCATGAAGCATCGATCTGATCACAATTGTGTCAAGGAGAGAGATAGAACATAACACGGCACAATAGGTGAAAGTCAGGGACATAGTGTAGTTGAAAAATGATTTGAAAAGTTTCAAGGGACCCATTGTAATCCCATATGATCAGAGGATTTCATCATAATAATAAGTGAATGATAAACACATAAGAATTTTCTAAGCATAAATTTATGCAAACATCATAGGTCCGAGCTCATTCACTTCCTCTGAAGCAACAAAGGCTAAAAAAGTGAACTTCATGTGTGGTATCATGAATGAAAGAATGAAGAATCATAATGATTCCATTTGATGTCATAGTTTTTTAAACCATTAATATAACCCCTGATAGAATTTTCAGTTCATCAAAGGAGGTCATTATGACTCAAAGGTCAAGTTGCAAACATATTGTCATAGATGCATAATCCTCTCTCTAAAAAGTAAATCAAGTGAGAATTGTGAGTCAAGAAAAGGTGATTCATCATATCCTCCTTCTCTTCAAGGCTCATCATTATATTCAAGAACATATAGGTATGTCATCTCTGTTGGCATAACAACTGATTAACACGATGAGATCCCTCTCCACCACAAGTTTGAGCTTGTGGTGTGACGGCAAGCCGTGTAGCTCTGATACCAGCCAATTAAGCATGCCGCCCCCAGAGTAGTTCTGGGATGGGTGACCTCCTGGGAAATTCTCGGTGTCACTTCCTCTTAATATGCTGTTGGGCCTAATTGGTTGTATACCTGACTCCATCATGCGGGGGTATGTTGGCATAGCAGTTGATTAACACGATGAGATCCCTCTCCACCATCAGTCCGAGCTTTTGGTGTGACGGAAAATCATTTGGTATCAGAGCCAGACAGTTAAGCGTGCTGCCCCCAGAGTAGTTCTGGGATGGGTGACCTACCAGGAAATTCCTGGTGTCACTTCCTCCTAATGCTGTTGGGCTTGATTGGATGTATACCCAGCTCCATTGTGTGGGAGGGTGTTGGCATACCAGCTGATTAACATGATGAGATCCCTCTCCACCATAAGTTTTAGCTTTTGGTGTGACGGAAAGTTGTGTAGTTCTGATACCATAAAAGGAACGATAACCAAATCGTACCAAGCCAAGAACATAGATGCTAATCAAACACCACGATCAATAAGATTAAAGCAATTTGCTAGAATAACTTTACACAAAACCTTTGCAAACAAATGAGTAGAAATATCATATATTATTATGGAACTCAATGAAATACAATGAGAATGGGCCTTACTTATATAGGTAAGGAATAACAATATAAGAACCAGTCAAGTTCGTAGATCAAGCCATAAATCATAGAAAGAACTAGTCATCAAAGAACTAGTCAAGTCCATAGATTTATGAGAGAACTAGACATCAAGGATCTAGTCAATACCATAGATCTAGGAAAGAACTAGTCAATACCATAGATCAAGGGAAAGAACTATACCTAACAACTAGATAATATCTCCTAATATCTAAATAAATAAAAAGAAATATCCACACACATAAGTGGGTGAGGATAAATACAATAAAGGTAAATAATGTACCTAGGTGAACATGAGCTAAGGTAAATACCTACTCTAACAATCTCCAATGGAATAAATTTCCCATAATAAACAAGATGTGATCCTACATCAAGCTCCTGAAAGTGCTTCGACAACCAAAATTATGTCAACTCTTGAAGAGACATTCTCGTGGATTCAGGAATTTATTGAAACTGATCCAAGGATAACACAACAAGATGTCATGATTGATGTTGGAGCTATAATTTTTTAAATCCAAGCAAAGGACTAAGACCAAGACAACTTCCCACTTATTTAGTTATCAAAGAACTAGTATGTAAAAGTTGTTAGGACTAGGAATGCAAAGGTTATGGAAGAGATGACTCCATCAGATTATGAGATGACCCACATCTCATTGGAACAAGCTACACATGAGGGAGATTATCATCTATTCAAGGAATCCAGATTATCATCTATTCAAGGAATCCTCTTATTTCCTTATCACTCAAAATGAAGAGTATAAACAAACAATTGAAAAATTGGAGGAACATGTGAGAACTTTCAATGCTTACATTAAACCTTTCTTGGAGACTAATTCAAAATATTATCTTCCTATAGAAGATATTCCTTTGATCAATATTTTTAACCCAAAGGTGATCAAGAAAGTAAAAATTTAAATGATGCAAGGGAAGGATAAACAGAAATGGATTGAGAGGATCATCAAGAAAGGTAAGACATTATTTCCCATGGTCATATCTCTAATTAGGTTTATTCTTGTCACTTTGATGAAAGTAAAGAAATCAAGGGAGGATATTGCAAAAGATAAGATTAAATGAGATGATTTTTTCCACTTATTGACAAGGTGAGCTCCTTTGACTCTCACACCCTTGTGAGTAATAATTTTTTTGCATCAGCTTGTGAGAACATGTCTTCGGTTTGGGTCTCCATCATGGATGAAATATATGGTATGATAAGTGATGCCATCTCTGAAATTGACAACTGGTGGAGACAAAATTCTTGTGATATTTTTAACGAAGTCTACAACTTTGTTCGGAAATTGGGAGTTACTACACTTAATGAGATTTCATCATCATAATAACTCATTATATCCTTCAATAAATTGGTCGAGAAAGAGGTAAGTGACTCTATTTATAATGAAGATACCTTAGAGTCCCTGTAAAACATCAGTAGTTCCATTTATAAAATTACAAAGGATCACAAATAATGGCATAGTTAATGAAAGAGATCAATGATGTTATTTGGGAATGGATCAAAGTGTTGAGTTAAATTTTAATTTTAGAAAAGGATAAGATGCTACCTATGGTCTCTTGGTTCAGTAAATAATTGAAAACACAACAGATCATTACAAATAATTTCCCTTAAGGGTCATGATCAACAAGTTCTTCATTTGTAATAGATCAGTCATTTCGTCCCTTTCTCTCTCTCTCTCTCTCTCCATATTGTAATTAACAACTAAGAATACAATTTTTGTTGTTTCATCCTATTCCCTCAAGTGACCATTAACTAAACATTATAAGAGTCCTTTCTCCAATTATAAGAAAAATATTCACTTTCTAGGAATATGAATGGTCACAAGTGATGATGATAGTTGAAGGGTCATCTAGGGGGTAGATGAAAGGAAAATTTTTAATGTTATAAATTAGAATGGATTATACATTAAAAAGGGTTAGAAAATATTTATTGAAGGTTTTTTATGAGAGTTGCACTTATACATCAAGAAATAAAATCTGCAATTCCTTTATTTCTTGTTTTATGTTCCTCTACTCTCTCTTTCCAACTTTGCATATATGATAATATTGTAAAACCAATAAAGGTGTTTGCACCTTTGATGAATGAATTCATGGAAGTATTTTCATATGATTTTTTTGTTAGCATGGTTTATATTATTGTTTTCTTCTAATTGAATATGGACTTACTTTAGTTATTGTTTGTGAAATATGCTAGTTCATACTCATTGATGTGGATCTAGGTGCAAGAGGTTGAAATACTTCCAAAACATGTCAAAATAATTTGGAAAAGAACCAAAATATTTAGAATATATTTATTCTCATTAATTAATCTAAACTAATATTTTACAACCTTACAATCTTCATTTTATTTCCCATCATCTCTAAGAAAACCCTAAAATGTGAAAAAACCCTAAAACTCAAAAAATCCTGAAAAGTAAAAAACCTTGGATGGAACCAAATTTTTTCATACAAAATATGCCTTTATAAATTAATACATACATCAAATATTGTCTTATTACATAAAACAAATAAAATATATTAAAAATCTAAGTGTTAGACAAAACCACCAAAAAAGCTTGAAGCCAGTTTTAGACCACTAGATGAATGAATTGGGCCACAAAAAATGTGTAAAATTCACCTAACATTTCCAAAATATTTGTGTGGAAAATTAATAATCAAAATATAACACCCTATAAAATTTCAAGATGATCCGATAATCGGATCAAAAGTTCTGGTCTTCAGAAGTTATGGTCTTGTATTATTCTCCCCTAGTTGAAAAGAATTCTTCTCCAACAAATTTAGTTGATGGAATTCATCCAAATTTCAATTTTCAATCTTCTTCAAATCCCACTCAGGAATCTAGGTATTTTATTCATATTATAAACCTTCCCATTGCACCAAATATCTATTGTAGCTCCCATTTCTAGTAGTGACTATCTTCTGGTCCAAGACATGCATTACCCTGTCCTTTTTATTTTTCGGCATCTGATGCTCCCATTTTATTTATTCCTCCTCCAAAAAATTTTGTTCATGACCTGGAAACTTATATAAGTTAAAAAAAATTAAAAACTAGTGAAATAACAAATTTTTAAGGTAGTTCCACCTTCTAGGAATTATCAATCATTTTCTTCAGAATACTACATGGCCCAATCCTCTTATACTTTAGTTTATTATGTGTCCCATTTAGAAACCTCTCCTTTCTAAGATGAACCATCACCATATATCCTTGTTTAAATACATTTAATATCCTACTGAAATATGCAACTTATTTATATTTTGCATTACACACTTTCAACTTTTCCCATACTTCTTCCTGCAATTGTAGCATGTGTTCTACAAATGCTTCTACATCATGACTAGTGTTATCTTCACCAAGTAGCAAAATAAATCTAGGAATCCCTTGGGGTTCCTAACATAGACAATATGGAAAGGATACATACCTATTTGCATGTTTACCAAGCTATTATAAGAAATCTCAGCTTGTGGTATAGCCAAATCCCATTATTTTAGCTTTTCTCCAACTATGAGACGTATGAGATTTCCCACGATTATTTTCACTAATTTTGTCTACCCATCATTCTTGGGATGATATGCACTACTAAATTATATTTGTGTTCCCATTTTCCTCTAAAAATTCTTCCAAAAGTGACTGAAAAACTCTGTGTCCCGATCTGAAGTGATCATTCTTCGAACTCCATGAAACCTAACAAATTCTGGAGAAAACAAATCTGCAATTTTGGAAGCATCATTAGTTGTCTTTAAAGAAATAAAATGTTCCATCTTTGATAATATATTAACCATAAAAAATATAGAATAATTCCCTCATTGTGGGTTAGGAAGGCGTAAAATTAAATCCATAATCAAAACAACCCATGTCCCTATAAGGACATGTAACAACATATAAAGCACAATGTTTTGTGCATGGACCTTAGTCATTTCGAAAACTCTAAATCTTGATATGATCCTATTTATTTCCCTCTTTACCTTCAGCAATAATAAATTTTCTACCACAAAAGCAATTTGTTTACTTATACCAAATTGTCAAGCCAACCCCTACTTTGTAAATCTCTTATAATATTTTCTCTCATTGAACCAACAAGGATGCAAAATTGTTTTTCCCTTGAATAAATAACCATTACTCTATCAAATAATCATAAGAACCACTACCCATTCTATGGTCATTACATTTTCTAATAACATCACCAAAATATGGATCACATTCATACATTTCCTTAACTACCTCAAACCCTACTACTTTATTTTCCATTGTTATCAAAAGTGCTACACACCTACTTAAGGCATCAGAAATTTGATTCTTCTTACTTGACTTATGCTTTAAGAGAATAATATATTCTTAAAAAAATGAAACCCACTTTGCATGCCTAAATTTTTAGTTTCTTTTGTGTGTTTACATACCTCAATGCTTCATGGTTAGTAAATATTACAAATTCCTTAACTACCAGGTAATGTATCCAAGTCCTTAATGCCTGAAAAATAACATAAAATTCCACATCATAATTACAATATTTCCTCCTAACTTCATTTATCTTTTCACTGAAGAATTCCACTGGCCATCCTTCTTGAATTGGTACAGCTCCAATCCGACATGTGAGGCATCACAATCAACCTCAAAGACCTTGATAAAATATTACAATACCAAAATAGGTGCCTCTGACACTTTCTTCTTCAATAATTCAAAACTATATTTTGCTACCTTGGTCCATAAAAAATAATTTCCCTTCGTACACTTTGTTATGGGTGCAGAAATGCTACTAAAATTACCGATGAACATTTATATAAAAAGTTTCCAATCCATGAAAACTATGAACCTATGTCATGTTCCTTAGAATAGGCCATTCCAAAATTACCTTCACCTTTTTCCTCATCCATCCTCACTCCATCCCACTTAGATGACAAATCCACAAGAAAACATATATTTTTTTGAAGAAATCTACACTTTTTTTTAGTTTGCATACAAACTCTCTTTTCATAACAATTCTAAGCACAAATTTCAGATGTAACAAGTATTATTCCAATGTCTTATTAAATATCAATACATCATCAAAATAGACAACCAACAAACTTACCATTGTATTCTCGCAGAACTCTTTTCATCATCCTCATTAATGTACTGGGTGCATTACATAACCCAAATTACATCACCATCCACTTGTATAATCCATATTTTGTCTTTGAAAGTACATTTTCCATTAATCTCCTTCATGGATTTGGATATGGTAGTAACCACCTTTTTAGGTCAATCTTGACTAAATTATCAGGCTCTCTCTAGCACATCCATCATATAAGACAATCTTGGAATTGGGAACCAATACTTAATTGTGATTTTATTTATGGACTCTACTGTCTACACACATTCTCCAATATCCATCCTTTTTGGGATTTAATAACGCGAAGGAGTTGCACATAAAATCATACTTTCTCTCACTATCCCTTTCTGTATCAGATCTATCACTTGTCCTATTTAACTCCTCACTATGTGTCATACTCATCCTATAGGATTCTTGATTTGGAAGGGCCAATCCTAGGATCAAATCAATATGGTGTTGTATATCTCGCCTTTGAGGGAAACCCATTTGGTAGCTCATTTAGTATAAAATATTTTTTATTCTTTTAGTACCTTTTCTACCACAACGGGTATATCAAAGGACTTCTATTCTCCAACCTTAGTTGACATTTAGTGCATAACAAAAACCAAATACTTCCATTTCTGTAACCAAACTATTTTGTAACCAACAAGCCCTCACTCTTCTCTTCTTCCTTTAAGGGTAACAATACCACTTTTACACCATCCTTCTAAACAGGTATAAGTATGTTTCACTCCATCATGTGTAACCTTTATATCATATTACTAAGGCCTACCCTAATAATATGTGGTATATGCATCCATCGAGATAACATAAAACCATACCTCATCCTTATAGTTACTCCCAATTGAAACACTTTATAAGGCAAATCTTTTATCTATGGTTACCTCAATCCCTTTCTTAAACCATGATATATGATACAGATACAGGTGATTCTCACATTTCAAAATGAGTTTATAAACCATCATAGCTGAGACCATATTTTCAAAAATACCACCATCAATAATAATTTTACATACCTTTCCTCTAGAGGCGTAACTTGTTCAAAAGATATTTGTTTACGAAGCCAAAAATAACCACCAACAACTATCTTACGTTCTTTCTCCTTCCTTGGGACAATCATCGTCCTCCTTATCATGAGTGTTTCACCCAAGTCTGCAGTAACCTCCATTTCTTCTTCCTCTTCAGCCTCAACTAGATTTAATCGTGGTTTTTCTCCTTGCCATCTATCTTGTGTAGGATAGTGCGGACACTCAAAAGATTTGTGCCCCTCTTCACCACATCTATAACATGTATATTGCCTTTGGGGGCTATTCCATCCCCGTCCTCCATTATAACCTCTTCCCCTCTGAAATCCCCTACCTCTTTGGTAGTTACCATGGCTTTGACCAGAATCTTCATGCCCTTCTGTATTAGAGGATTCACCTTTTGTAGATTCAAATCTACCCCTGCCCCTCATTGGAGATGATGATGGACCTCTCTTCACACCTCTTCTAAAATTACTCCTCTTGTTCTTTTCCTCTGCCTTTAATGCAAGTTGATAAGCATCATCTAGGCTATGGATCCGGAGCATACTCAGCTCATCTTGTATGGTGTAACTCAACCCATTTATGTACCGTGTAGCCTTTTGTTCTTCAGACTCTCCCTGTTCCACCCTGATTGATAACTTGTAAAATTCATTAGTATACTCCTCAATGCTGAGATCCTTCTGCCTTAGGTTTTGGAACCTTCGAAAGAGTGTCTGAGCATAATCTACAGGAAGAAACTTTTCTTTCAGCTTCTTTACCATTTTATTCCAGTTTCGGATCTTGCCCTTTCCATTCCTTTGTCTTTCATTTTGTAGGTGATCCCACCAGATCAATGCATGTCCAGCTAACTTAGTGCATGCAAACTTAACCTTCTTCTCCTCTGAAAGGGTTTTCCACTCAAAGAATTTTTCCATGCGATTTAACCAGTCAATCAACTCCTCTGGTCGTAACCCTCCACCATAATCAGGAACATTAATCTTGATGTCGTCATTCTTTCCCTCTAAGGCCTTGATCAATCTCTCCTCAAATGGTCTCTCATTCAAGGTTTCTTCGTCTCTCTCATTTTCTTCTTCATCTCCTCCTTCATTCATTAATGGAGTCTCTTCTTCAATATCACTATCTGGGTTTGCATCCCCATTTGCATGTCTCCTTCTAAGGCGGGTAACTTCCCCCGTGAGCTCAGCAATTTGTCTTTGTAGCTCCTGCATATGCCTATTCATCTGGGCATAACCTCCCCTCCCGCGTCTAGCCATGGTTATATAAAACAGAGGTAAAAACTACACATAAAAATGTAATATGTTACCTTAATTATTTCCGCAAGATCAAAATATCGCTCTGATACCAGTTGATGTGAATCCAGCTGCAAGAGGTTGAAATACCTCCAAAAACACACATAAACAGCTTTGCAAATAAAACCAGGAGTTTCACAATAGCTTACTTCTCATTCTGGAATTCACACTGATCTATTACATCATTACAATTCTCCTTTTATTTCAAGACTACTCTAAAACCCTAAAATGCCAAAAACCCTAAAATGCAAAACAACTCGGATTGACCCCAAAATTTGTGTGCCAAATATGCATTCATAAATTAGGGATCACGCGAAATTTGGACTTATTCTGACAAGCACAACAAAATTTATTAAAGTTCTAAGACCTAGAGAAAAGCAGAAAAAACATTCGGAGCCAATTTTAGACCACTAGATGACGGAATCCGATCCCAAAAACGTGCCAAAATGAGCACAACCTTGCATGCAAAGTTGTCCCCAGCATAGTACTAATGTATATCTACCACCCTGTAAAATTTCAGGACGATCCAACGGTCGGATCAAAAGTTATGACCTCTGCAAGTTATGCTCCTGCATCAATTTGTCATGGCGCACCTATTTGTGTCTCTGATGCAGTAGTTCGTGGAAGCTTGGTGGTGTATGAGTTGATTCCTAAGGTTGGATCTGGGCCTATGCAGTCCTTGTTTCAACCAAGTTAGAAGGTTAATAAATCCCTTGCTCATATGTATTTCAAGGATGTCGTGCGGGGGGTGGGGGGGTAGGTAATAGGAATAGAGGTTTGCTAGATTCCAAGTGTAATAAGCATATAGCTTATGCTAAATCTACCCCATCAGTTAGTTTTTGTGAAGAGTTGGTTCAATTTGAAGTCGCTTTCAAGAGGAATGGTATGATTTGGAAATTTAACAACTTCTTCTCGGGTCTTCGAGTGCTTCATGCTTGGATTTTGAGTCATTGGGGTCCTTTCTTGGAAGGTAGGCTAGATATATTTCTTAGTGATCATGGTTTTTTCATTATTGCATTTGTAATGCTTCAAATAGGGATCATATTTTTGGGAAAGTTTGGAAATTCAAATCCGATATGCTATTGATGAAACCATGGATTCATTTTCTTAATCCAATTTCTGATACTTTCCAGGTTAAACTGGTGTGGATTCGTCTACCTTACTTTCCCCTCCAATTCTTGCTGGATAGTTTCTTAACCAATATTGGTACCACTTTAGGGAAAATTTTAGCTATTGACAAAAAAAATGAAGATTTTGAGCACACAACATATGCTAGAATATTTATTGATATGGATAATTCTCTTGATTTCCCTACCACAATTGAACTTAAAGTTTAAGATAGAACTTGGATTAAAATTATGGATTTTTAAGGGTTTCCCTTTAGGTACATAACATGATTTTATCTTGGCCATTTAGCATTACATTGTCTCTTGGTTAGAAAAAATTCTAAAGGTAGAAGTTCTAGGTGCAAGAAATCTAGTCCTAGTCACCTAGTTGTGAATGATAGATTGTCAATCTGAATCAGATTCTAAGAAATAAATTGACTGAAAAGATGAGGAAGTGAAACAAGTTTGTAATAATACTACATATGGCTTATCAGGATCCCATGACCTTGCAGAACACATAGAAGTTTTGATTCCAATCCATAACAATGAAAATGTAAATCCAAATATAGAAGAGGATTACAATGTTGGGAGTTAGAAAAATAAAGGGACTATATCCCCCCTTAAGATGCAACTAAGTTTGAAAGGGAAGGGGACACATTGTTGAGACAATTGCTGGTTTTTTTTTTATACTATTAATTTGTAGTTTATGTTATTTTGTTCTTCAGTGCCACTATTAGAGGTTGGTTTGTTTTTTTCCTCAATGTATTATATTTTTGTCCACCTATTTTACAGGGTTGATTCCTGTACAGAAGAAAATCCACACATGACCTTCTTCGCACCTGACCTGCCCAGGTTGTGCTGAGACAACTAGTGTAGAATGGAAATGGGTGTGTGTGTGTGGAAATGAACAAGATAGTGAGGAAGCCTTTTGTATTCAACACACAATATTGGGATATGAGAATCCAAGGAAAAGAAACTAGTCCTAACCTATAGTGGTGTAATGGAACTATTAGATATAATGGCTACTTGAAGGATCCAGTCAATGTCACGCTTTGTCGAGATTCTGTCTTCTGGTTGTGGAATACGTGGAAAGTGACCTGCACACACCTCGTATAGATTTCTAGACAAGGTCATGGAAGTGATAATGAGATGTGTGATGAACCAAAAGGTATATATGGGAGGTTTTCTAGTCTAGTCTAGAAATCCTTAGCCTGATCGACTGATATGTTCAACATGGAAAGTTGTGCAATAATATCAGGTGCAAGTGGCGATGAACTAAATAATAGTGCATGTAAACTAGTATTGATGTTTAATTGGTTAGCAATCCTGTTGGGTTATGGGACCTGGGGATCACAACTATGAACTTGTGGAGGTTGTGGTCTCTGCATGGTCATATGCGTAAACAAACCCTGTAGCAAGGAGCAGTAAAATAATTGTATGTTTGATCAGCTACATTGTTTAATGTGTTTATTTTTTTGTCTTCTCAGAGTACCTAGGTGTGTGTAAAACTAACAAGTGTAAAACCATATCAATATCGGTCAACAAATCAGGTCCATTCGGTTATGGGACCAATGGATCATAACTAACTATTTTCTCTTGTTGTCGACCTTTGATGGTCATGCAAAATGAAATGAATTAATCTTGAGAAAGAAAACTAATTATCAAAGGAAATTTAAGCTATGTTTTTGGTATTTTCAGAGTATATCCCAAAAAAAGAAAGAAACAAAACCAATATAGTAAAAGAAAATATTTTATTATCTTTTCCGGGATTTTAAACAATGTTTCTAATCTAATAACTACAATTAAATACAAGTAATCATCCTGTTGTAGTTAATTATTTGTGCAAGTATGTGAATCTAGATCTAAAACAACTAAACTAATTTAATCAAAACCCTTTAAATCCTACCTCAGAGGTAGAGAGAAAATCATATCTCTAGAAGAGCTTTTGTTCCACACAACTTCCTTGATAATGTCAAAGAGAAAGCTTTCTAATGATTTGATCTATTTGTAATTTCTTGATTAAATGAAATGAACAATATGCCACTCTATTTGTTATGGATTTGAAATGAATAATTCAGAATTGATAACTTTGAACAAATGAAGTAAACAAACAAATAAATGCAACCTGGATAAGAAAAAGCTTTGGAAAATCTGGTTGTATTTTTTCTTGTTCCCTAAGATTATCCTCTCTCTCTCTCTGTCGAAATGAGTCCAAGAAATTGTGAATGCAAAGGAAAAATAAAGAGAATGCGCTTGAGAAATGACAGTTTGAAGGCATTCTTGTTACAATGCAAGTAGAAGAGAGATATCACAAGAGATCTGAGCTTGGCTATGCAATTTCTAGCAGGATTGTAGTAGCAATACCATGCAAGATATATAAAACTCTCAAGCCATTTTCTTGAATACAAGCATTTAATATATAGGAATTGGCTGGGATGTGAATTCATGCACAAGGTAGCCTTGGAGTGCCAAATCATTGCGAGAAGAGGCAGTTCAAACTAATTATAACTATTTAAAAATAGAAGAGGGAGGGAATACCATACAAACAAGATTATTTTTAAGAAATCACCCTAGAAGTTGAGTTAAGTGAAATCACGTGTGTTAAATATAATCCTGAATACTTCTATAAAAATCTTGCAGGACCCCCTCCACCTGCCTGAGTAGCCGTCCTAGAACTTCTGCCTAGACAGAGCGCCGGTTTTGGCACTAAAGGCCAAAACATGCATAGTAAGGGTGGAAAGCTAGAAAAAGCATGGAAAATATAAGTACAAGAATCTAGGAAAAAAATATATACTATGGATGAGATTGGGAACTCAAACACCTTCTAAAAGGACATGAATCATCACTGGGGATTTTTGTAACTATTTTTCGACAATGTAGCAGATCCAAAATTGGGTACGTACTTATTGCTCCCTCGAAGAAGCATCTTAGCCATGAAGAGGCATAAAACATAGAGTGTGAGTATGGTGTTCTCGAAATGGGGAGTCAGAATTTTATACCTGACATGCCTGTGTGTCAAAATTTCACCATCCAAAAAGGAAAAGAAGACTCGAGTGCAGATCTATAAAATATTGAAAAATAAACTCTAAATTAAAATGACACGAAGACTTACCATTTGTGTAGGGATAAAAAATTACCTCTGCCAATGCTCCCATCCTGCGAACATATGCACTCAAAATAAGGTTATAACAACATATATATATATATATATATATATATATATATATATATATAACCCATTTTTCAATTCATTTGTGCACATCGATTTGGTGATTTTTGATCTTTGGACCTATGCTGACTGTTTTTCATCGAAAGGATAGTCGAAATGTTTGTTGTCAGATCATGATCATGTCTCCTTGACCGGAAGATCAACCCATGCAATCTAAGGTTAGTTTTTCTCACTTATGCATTTTTAAATGTAAAATGTAAAAACTGTTGAAAATTTTGCTTAGGAGGGGTCATATTTGAAATTTATTATTTTAAATGAGTCTCTAGGGGGGTGCCTATAGGCTAGTCTTTTATTTTTTCAAAAATGGTCTTATTTTTTGTGTTTTTGAGTATTTTTGGGGTTACAAACCTGTTTGGTGAATCGGCTCAAGACCATTTCCTTGAGAAAGGAAGAATTCACAGAACTACCACCCTATCAAGGTGGCAGTCTTGAAACTGCCACCCTACACCGGGCGACGGTTCTTAATAGAATGAATAGAACTTTTGCTAACTTGATTTTTTTGAATTTTTGATGTTTTTTGATGTTTTTTATTAGCTTATTTCTTAAAATATGTCACTAACTTGAATCTTTTCTTTGTTTTATTGGATATAGAAGAAGGAAGAATACATTCGTTGGAGTCATGAGAGGGAGTGTGATTGGTTCCCAGTGATTTTGGATCAGATTACTCAGGTTGAGAAAAATATTGTTTAAAGAGCAGGGGTATGGAGGATCACATAGGTGTCCCATGTTACTCCTTCCGGTCACATATTGTGTGACTTATTTTCTTACTGGGATGCAAACCAAAACACATTCCAGTTGTCAGGGGTGAGTGGACTATCACCTTGGAGGACATGTACCATATTCTTGGGCTTTTGATACTTGGGAGGAGTCTAACCTTGGAGATAGAAGAATCTAGGTTTGCGATGAATCAGTGGGTCACCTACATGGGGGATGTTGTGATATATTTTGGTTTGATGAAGGGGATGAAGGTTTGATATATTTCCATTACTCCCATCCCTATCGTCTGTAAGGCCATCATGGGTATTTTGGCCTCGTGGTTGATTAGGGTCAAGGGATGTGATACTCTAATTTACTGTTGGGCTCCCATTGTTGCATAGATTGAGGCACATGGCCGTACTTATTCCTGGGGAGTATACATCCTTGGGACCACTTACCATGACCTATACAAGATTTTAAGGTTACAGGGATAGTCATTGAGCCACTACACACTAGTCATGAGCTAGGTATATGAGCACATTACCCCCTATGGGAGGGGAGTTCCGGTACATGACCTGAGGGCTATCAGGGAAGCTAGGTGGAAAGAAATGTCAGTTCTTAGGGTACTACATCAGCTAGTGGATTCTCTGACTACAAAAGACATGGTAGCCACTCCCTACTAAGATATGGTGGGATTGTGGGGTCAGGAGGGGACCACAATGGTATATTGCTCCACTATTGGTCAGTTAGTTGACATGATAGGGAGGGTCAAGATCCACCCATTTGGCCATGTTTCTTAGTATTTTTAGCTCCCCTAAATTTATATGATTCCTCCAATGGTACCTATGTACATGACCCTTCAGGATGCCCGGAAGGGCCCTAGAGGAGATCCAAGTTAAACAGTGGTTAATCCAAGAGTTCTTGTTGTAGTTAGGCAAGTCATTCATGCCTGAAGGGAAGCTAGTGCCCCTTGATCACCTTTAATCTAGATTGAGGTCACTCCTGCTCACTATGGGGAGGAGGATGAGCCTATTGACATGGACTCTGACTCTAAGGAGTATACAAGAAATGAGACTGATGAGGAGTTAGTTGGAGAGGAGATGGGTGATGAGGGGTTAGGTGGTGAGGTTGGCGAGACAACTCACATGGAGGAGGAGGAGAATGAACCTGAGTGGAATAACACTCAGGATATGATAAGAGCGAAGAAGGAGGAGGTGAGTGTGGAGAGGGAGACCTTGGTCTCGGAGGAGCCTCTTCCTCGGGACGAGGGAGGACATGAGGGATCCATTATGAGTGAGGGTGTAGTCTCAAGAGGGGAGGAGGCATGTCAAGTACCTGTAGAAACACCTCCATCATTGCCATCTGACCCTACATGGATGCCGGGAGATCTAAGTATGTTGATACTCTTCTCTTGACCTTGTTAGTTGGAAACATTGATTGGTATTTCTTTTTTTAATTTTATTTTTGTAATTTTCTAACTCGCCATTTCTTCTTCCTTTTTTGCTTGCAGCAAATACAAAGGAGTGGCAAGAGCTTACTGAATGAGTGTGCATGGACACCTTTTCGATACCCTCGAGGAAGACCTGAGCCGAGATGACTGAGGACACAGGCCAGCCACTTGCAGCTGTCATATACAATGATGTGTTTGCATCGATCTAGAGTGCAGATGAGGTCATGACCTCTCTCTGTACTCAAGTGACTACATATGAGACAACTGAGTGATTGACAAGGTAAAGTCACTCCCGCAGTGAGACCACAGACAATGAACACCACCATGAGTACTCCCAACATTCATTACATTATCATCATTGTAGCCACAGTAGGATTCCTAGACATAGCCATGCACCATCATAAGATCCCACAGGAATTGACAGGACATCGGGCCTTTTATTGCTCAGATGCCATTTTGTCGAGAATTATATGATTGTTTTGTATATATCAGGGTCATTGCGAGTGTTTTGACCATGCTTAGTGCATGGTGGCATTGTACCTAAACTCAATTTATTATGATATATATAGAATCTTCTTTTTTTCTTGGTCATTCACCGTATCTGAGTTGAATTATTCATTATTGATTTCATATATGTACTCTAGATGTTTTAGAATTTCCATTTTTGTATGCTTTTCAGAATGTATACAATGGATATGAGTGCTAAAAAAATGATTTCTTTTTGTATTTTGTAATGCTGATATATGATAATGTAAACACTTTGTAATGTTGAAATTTAGTTTCTGGAATAAATATTTAGTACTTCGTGTTGTTTTGACAAAACATGGTGATAAAGTGATGTAATAGAAAGAGTGTACTTGCTCCACTCCTAACCCCATGCAACTAGTAAAATGTGAGGGCTCAACACCAAGAGCTAAAAGGGGTGTAAGTCACAAATATTTGTTGAATGAAAATGATGAAAGAGAGAGATAAGGATTTGCCGAAAACCAAATTAAGAACCTATCATCTGATTCTACGTTTAAATTTGAGCTACATAGTTTAAAATGTGAATTTATTTCTATTTTATCTAGAATTAGATCTGTAGATGATCACTTGGTTGACAAAATTTATTTTTGAGGCTTTAAACTCTTTTTTTTTTTGGAATTTTAGACATCTAACTCACTTTGTTTTGATTTATAATTTTACTGTTTCTAAATGAACTACTTTAACTTTCTAGTTTGTCAAAGAGATCCCTTACACCTTGCCCCATGATACTAGGAGAACGCATGGTATTATCACCATGGAAAAGTTATAGGTGAGTAAGGGCACTTCCCTCCTTTCCCAACCCTACGCCACTAGTAAGAGACACAGGCACAACACCAAGGGTTGGTAGGGAAAAGAAATGTGTAAAATAAAATTTTTCATTGATTTGTAGTTGACTTGTTTATCTAAGAATTTTTTTTAGAATGTTATTTCTTCCAAAGAGATGTATATGGGATAAATGTGACACCATGAATCTTCTAGAGCATACCATAGGAAAGGACACCTAATCTAGAAGAAACTCTGAGTATAACCAAGTATGTAGGCCTTGGTATGGTTAATGTTAAAGCTTGTATTTTCTTGTTTGGATTGATGAGATTTGGAAACATTTTATGATACCATAAGTATTTTAAGAAATATGATTTGAAATGTTTTGCCAATATTTTCAAGAGTTTTAGGAATTACTATGAGAATAAGTCCCTTGATTACACATTTACGAAATGGATAAGCAGATAAAAATGAAATGCAGATGTAGTAATGTACTATGGAAATGCAGGTGGATTATGCATAATTCCTCTTTAGGTGAAGAGAGTTAATAGATTAATTAAACTCTTCACCTTATACTATACACAGGTGAAATACCCCATTTTTGTAGTCTTCCATTATTCGATATGGGCCCAATCACCTGGGCTTGAACTTCTTGCCTTTAACAGTATTTTTGTATATCCAAATATCAAGTCTTAATGCCAAATCTCCCTCATATATTTCATGTTTGTAAACCTTTTTGTTATACTATCAGAACATCCGGTCAACATAAGCTCTGTGTCGTTACATGACGTTAAGCTTTTCCTCATTAAGGCTCTCTAATTGAGAGGTTTGTGCCTCTCGATAGGATTTTTCTCCAAAAAATCCTTGTAATGAGATGAAGACACTGGGTATTTTGAATTTGAGTGGTAGAAATTATTTTGCACCAAATACTAATGAAAAGGGGGTTTCCTCTGTTGGTGTTCTTATTGATGTTCGATAGCCCACATAGTCGAGTATAACTTTAAATGCCAATCATGTTTATTTTCCTTAACCATTTTAAGGAGAATGGATTTCAACATTTTGTTTGTTTCCTTAGGCTATTCATTGGCCTAAGGGTAATTTAGAGAGGGCGTGTGACGGTTTATCTTGAATTTCTCACATAATTCAAGTACGTTGTCATTTTTGAAAGTTGTGCCATTATTTTAGATAATGACTTGCAAGACACCATACCTACAAATGATCTGGTTAAGAATGAACTTAGAGATCACATAACCCAGTACAGTGGTAAGATGCATGGCCTCTACCAGAGTTTTTAAGCACTCCATGGTCATGATTATAAAGTTATTGCCATCAGTTAATGAGGTGGAAAAATTCCCTATCAAATCTAGACCCTAGATGGAAAAGGGCTATGGTGTCACAATCAGTTGTAAAGGTTGTGCTAGTATGTGGATATCATGGGAGAAATCTTGGCATTTATGACACTTACGTACAAATTCTACTACGTCATGATCTAATGTGGGCCATAAGTAGCCCATCTGATGGATCTTTCGAGTAGTGGTGTGGCCTCCGAAGTGACCCCCACACACTCCACTATGTGATTTGAAAAGAATATTCACAGATTCTTCCTTAGCAATGCATCTTAATAACATTCTATCAAAGGCTCTGCGATAGAGTACTTGTTCCAGAATCACATACTTAGTGGTTATAATGCGTAACTATCTCCTTTTTTGAGATGTAGCCCCTTTAGGGTATGCCTTGTCTAAAATGAAATTGATAATGTTAGTGTACCAAGGACACACAATGATTGAGGGCTTGATCTCTACATGGTATACACACTCATCTGGAAATTCCAAATCAACTAGGTCACCTCCATCCATTGGGTTATCATCTAACCAATATGTAATAACTTGTCCTTTTATAGACTTTTGATTAACGAAGGTCAACTCAAATTCACCCATTAGTGTTATAAAGTGCCTGACCCTTTTAGACAACGAACCTTGAATAAGATAAGTTTGCAAATGATTAGTTTTGATAATCACCCTTATTTCTTAGTTCAACATATAATGTCTCAACCACTTTGTTGAAAATAAATAGCTAGGAATTCCTTTTCTTCCTATGTGTAATGTGTCTCGTAATTGAGACATGTCTGACTGATAAAGTAAACCGAATGTTCAGGCTTATCATTTTCTTCTCAAGATAACATGTAAGCTAGTGAAACATATGTTTCCCTTGAGTATAGAATGAGAGGTTGGTCTGATTTAGGAGGCATAAGTGTAGGTGGTGAGAGTAAGAATCACTTTACTGATTCAAACACCTCATTTTACTCTTCTGTCCACTCAATGCAGTAATCCATCTTTAGTAAATTGTTAATCAGATGAATACTAAAGGTTAGATCAGGGATGAACCTTCGAATTGTATTGAGTTTTCCAAGAAAATACCTTACACCATATTTGTATGATAGTGAAGTCAACTCCAGTACTACTCAAATTTTGGCTATATCTACATCAATCCCTTGTGAAGATATGATGTATCGAAACAAATTACCTCCCGTTACACCAAAGAATTTTTTTTCTAGATTTAGCATGATGTCGTATTCGATTAACTGAGAGAGAATGATGTGAAGCACATCGGGGTGATCGTAACATTTTCTAGCTTTAGCTAGGAGATCATAAATGTAAGACTCCATAATCTTATGGATAAGAGCATGGAAGATATATGTCATGGAGCATTGGTAGGTTGCTCCAGTATTCTTTATCCTGAATGGAATGAATGCATAGTAATAGGTTCCCCAAGGAGTGATGAAATTTATGTTGGTTTGATCCTTATCAGAAATCCTAATTTGGCTGTATCCCAAAAACCTATCCATGAGAGACAACAACTCATAACCAGTTTTCACATTAATAATAACATCAATGGAGGGAAATGGGAAATCATCCTTAGGACATGCTTTTTTCATGTCTCAAAAGTCAATACAAACATATATTTTCTCATTCTTTTTTAGAACATGAACGATATTGGAAACCCAGTGGGAGTAATCAACTGGTTTGATGAATCCTACTTGCAAGAGTTTTATCACTTCTTTCACCACGAGAGCCACCTTTGGCTTCATAGGCATAGAATTTTGTTTAATTTGTTTAGCAACTATCTTGGTGACGAGGTTATGGTATGTAATGTCAGGCGCAATCCCTATCATCTCTATGTAATTAAACATGAAGGCTTTCGAGTGTTCCTTGAGAGTCTATGTGTGTATTTATGTTTCATTTGGAGTTAGAGAAGATCCCATCTTCAGGATTCTTGGATCTTCCTCTGTCCTTATGTTTATATTGATCATTACCTCAATTAAGGAGGCACTTCCCTCCTCAAATTAAGTCAGGGATAGATGTAACTCTAAATCCCCCTCTTCTCCTACCTCATAAATTTCAAGATCTTCACCAGAGGGAAAGTCTATCATGGGATTTCCAAAGTAAGAAGAAAAATGTGGGATAAGGGAAAAATTAACCTTGTGATGAGCAAGATGAAACATCACATAAGTGTTTAGATATCAAATATTTACTTCATCACTCTCAATGTTGTCTGAGATGACAAATGCGTTCTCAGCTTCAATGCATGTCAACATGGGGTTACCGATATTTTGTGAACCAAGGGTTTAGCGTGAACCAGTATCGTGAAGTTTGTATCTTCTAACTCACTATTTGGAGTGAAGAAGGAAGTAGAAGTTTCTATAGAGTCTACAAGAAGGTTTTGTTCTCGTGGAATTTCTTTGATTGATATAAAATCAAACCCCTTTGTTAGATTTAGCACTACTATTTTTTAAAGTTGCAGATGCTCAGATCTAGTCTCGTACACCTCAAACACTTGATTTGTGACCAATTGTTAATCACCTAGAACTCTAATATTGCCAAGAACCATCTTCTTGGCTATAATGAGGCCAAGGAGGAGGGATTCGTATTCAAATCCGTTATTTGTACATTCGAAGTTTAACTTGAAGGCGAATGACATAACCTTTCCCTTGGGAGAGGTAAGGATCACATCTACCCCAGTGCCAAAATGACATCTGGCTCTATCGAAATGGAGAGTCGAATAGTTAATCAGAAAAATGGATGTTGGATCATTCTTCGTATCTTCTTCCTTTGCCTCAGTTACTTCCACCTTATAGACTTCATCTATTGGAAGAGAGTCGAGTCCCAGGGTATGTCCCATACCCATAGAATCAAATGGAAGGAGAATAGGTAAATCCTTCTCCAAAAACTCGACAATCCTCTTTTTGATTCCTAACGACACCATCTCTATAATGATGGGGTCATCCTTGACCTCCAGAATGCCTTCGATCAAGCTTGTGACTTCTAACTCCATTATGGGCACCATTTTTATTTATGGTTTTGAACCAACTAGTTTGTTAAGTTGATTTGTTAGGAGATCAAAATCATAGTGGAATCCTAGTCTCTTCTTCAAATTGTCTAGGTGTATATCGAAAGGTTTTGGGTCACCTTGCACCATGAAGAATTTGCCTAAGTGTAGGAATCTTACCTCCTGAAACAATGTGGAGGGGATCACCTTCATGTGATGTATCCATGGGCGGCTGTAAATTATATTATAGTTGGTTTCCCGATCTATAATATAAAATTTATTGAGAACTGTCTTGGGTCCTAAGGTGACTGCAAAAACTATGGTCCCTATCGAAGTTGTCTTGAGGCTATCATAACCCCTTAGCATGTTTTGTGTTGAGGAACAATTTTTTTCTCCATATCCTAGATTTTGAAGGAATGTGAAGGGGACTATGTTAACTTCCTCCCCATCATCAAACATCATATGTTTAACATAATTATTGTAGATCCATACCTAATAATGCAAATTTGGGTCACCTCTATGCGTAATTTCAGCATCCTTTGACATTTTTCTTATGTCAAACACAAACCTAACATCCCTCTCTGGTTTCCTAGAAGGGTAGATGTCAAAGTCCATGTGGTTCACTTGAAATTTAGGAGGAGGAGTGATGTTGATCAAATGACTAAGACCTAATGCTTCTAACAAAGAAGCTCTATGAGCAGGGGAGTTCTTTAGCAGATCTAAGAAGGAAATGTGAGAAAAGGTCTTCCTCAAGTCATTGATTAAATCTTGTTCTCCTACTAGTTTGGAAAGTGTTTATTAGATGTCCTCTTCTATTGGCAGATAAACAGGTATCGGTTATGATGAATAATCCTTATTCCTAGTGGCAACGTTAATTTGAGGTTCAGTGTCTAATTCCAACAACCCCATAATTTTTGTTTATTGGCAACCATCCAAGGGAGGTTCCACTTGTGGGTTTGAAGAAGTTGAGGCTTCATGATTGTTATCTCCTATCATAATATTTTTTTTTGGACATTTGGGATCTTTCCTACCATATTTTATGCGTATAGGGAGAGGATCATTAAAGATTCTCAGTGGTGTGTTTTGAGGAGAAAATGATGTTGCATAAGTGTTTTACGTTGGTACTGTCAGGTTTGCCAGAAACATGTCTACAAAGAGTTGTCTCTGATCCTTAGGAAAACCTTGTAGGTATTGCTTGCAATCACAACATGTTCTAGCATCATCCCCACGGACCTTGTGAAAACTACAATACAAATCGAGATTGTAGTCCCGAGGTCTTTGGTTCGTGTTTTTTTGTGATCTGAAATTCCTATCATTGTTCATTTGTTGATTTTTATAATTAAAATTTTGGAGCCATGCCTTTGATTTTGGAATTGGTTCAGATACCCTCCTGGGTACTGACTAGGGCCTTTGGACTACACTTGTCTTGATTGTTGATGTTATTGTTGTTGTTGAAGACAATTAAAATCCAAAACATTGATTGAAGGTGAAAATTTGTTTTATCTTTGATTATTTCCATTCATATTATTATTGTTGTTGTTAGTAGTGTTTGTATTGGGAGAGATGACAACATTAGGTTTCTTTGGCTGATCGGTAACACCATTAGTTGTAACCCCACAATTATTATTAAGGAGATTTGGTGCCTGAATATTTTTCGCGTTGTTGGGGTAACTAGATTTACCTTGATTAGGAGTGACTAACCTCCCATTTGTTTCATAGGATTTACGACCAGTGTCTATGGTTGCTTGATCAGTTTCAAGGGCACCTTCTAGTACCTCTTCATAGATTCTTAGCAGGAAATTTTGGAATTCTTCCTTTGTCTCCCTATTGAGGGAGTGGAGGAACAAATCATAAAGCTCCATCTAATCCATGTTTAGAGAACTTACAGAGGAATAAAGAACCTGTCACCACCTTTGAATGAAATGGGTAGCAGATTCATTATGTTATTGTTTGATATGAAGGAATTATCTAATTCCTGTTATTAGAAGTTTTTTCATATCAAAATCCTTAATGAACTCATATACGATTTTATTTAAGGAATGTATCGAAGCATCTGGCATTCTGTAATACCAAACAAGAGTGATACCTTCTAGCATCTTAGGGAAAATATCGAATGGACGTTGCGTAAGCTTTGATATGTGCATTAGGATCTCCCTCCCCTTTGAAATTTAGAAGGTTGGGAAAGGTTCTTGGGAACATGAAAACCCAGATGGAGAAGTCTAGAGGCTCCTTAAGATATTCGGAATAGGTCCCCATTGTGTATGTTTCAACCATTTAAGATACTTGTTGGGGAGGTGGAGGTTGCATCGATTGTTGGAATGGTGTGGCATATGCATGTGTCGGGGCATAGGGAATCCCCTATGGCTGACCATATGGACTTGGGTAAGTGTACATATCCCACTATGGTGCTTTGGAATACATGTGAATGTAAGGGGGTTGACTGTTTTGATATGGAGTCGAAGGCACAAAGCTAGGGAATGTGGCATTTCTAGATGGTATGGTGTTTGAGAGTGCACTTCCAGTCGGTTCCTATTGTGTATATCCATATGTGGCATTGGGGGGTATACCCAAGGTTCCCATCCCAGTTAGAAAATCTTCTAGAATTGGAGCGCTCGTATAAACTAGAGGATTTTATGAGGTAGGGATTTTTCTATAAATTTGCGGATAGTGAGAAACTTTTTCTTACCTAATATACAAATTTTGCGTGTTTTGGGAAAGCTCTAACTCTCTGAATTTGTTTACTAACGCCGATATAAAGTCACCCATTAATGGGGTCATGTTTTTCTCCAGTGTTTATTTTTGGATTTTTGGAGGTTGTTGAGGAGTGTGATATCCTGCTATGAATTGCTCGTTGTTCTGTTACCCCTCGTTGGATTTTTTTTTGTTGTTAGAGGGGTAGTGTTATTGTTTTAGAGAAAGACATCAACATGTCCTTGCAACCTGTAAAAATCCCGGTTTATATTTTGGAAGCGTTGTTTTCTTCTAGCGTACCATACTAAGTAAGCATCATTTAGGGGTGGGAGTTTGTCTTATTGCATCCAAATAGGTGGTAGGCCAGTGGTTCTAGAAGTAAAAGGAAAAAAACACATAGAAAAGGACAGAAAGCTAGAAAAAACATGGAAAATCTAAGTACAAGCATCTAGGCGAAAAATATATATTGTGGATGAGCTTAGGAGCTTGAACACCTTCTAAAAGGACATGAATGATCACTTGGGACTTTTGTAACCATTTTTTTGACAATGTAGTGCATGAAAAATCAGGTGCGTATAGGTTCCCTTAACCCCTTTTTATTGCCAATAAAAAACAAATAGAAACTCATTAGGTGAGACTACAATTTAGAACCAGCTCGTTACACAGATTGCATTCAAGATGAATTTTTGGGTAGATCCCTTATATCATAAAAATAAAAGAATGATGGTGGATGGTGTCTTTTGAAGAAATGTATAATTGGATAAATTCCAAAAAGGGTAAAGATAGTGGGTAATACGAGGAGAAGAATGATACAGATTGGTCCAAAGAAAAAGGAAAACAAAAATCTTGCATAATGACCTCAAATAGCTATAGGTGAAGATGGCAGAGCACATATAGAAATTGTGAGAGACATGCATCACTATGTAATAGATTAGAAGTATAAATATTATATGTTAAAGATCTGATCAAGGGTATCCAAAATTAAGTATTCTAATAACTTAATTTCTATCAATTTAGAAGGCTGTAAGGCAGATTTAAGCACAATTGTCCAATGGGAAAAATATTCAAGCATTAAATAATCCAAGAAAGGCATGCTTTATAAAAACATTAGGTTTTGTTATGATGACTGTTATCCAAAATTCACCCCTCAAGGTAATTTTCGATAACCTGTAGCATTTCTTAAGGCTTGAGCAAGTAAAATTGGTCTAAGGCCCAAAAATCAGGTTTTGGAGGCCCCTTTGGCTTCTCTCTAACTTCCCCATCCAAGGAAAAAATCCAAAAAGTTAGACAAAATTTAAAAAATTCAAAAAATTGGCTTCAGCTAGTGTATTGCAGAAAAATCCGATATTTTTGTCCCAGGCCACACAAGTTCAACAGGGACAGTCGGGCCCCAAAAATCCAAAATGGCCGAAACCTAGTTCAAATCAGCAAAGGCGGATTTTTTTTGTCTTAGACGGTCCGTGGGATGTCGGGACAATAGGGACCCGAAAATCTGAAATGGCTGAAATGTAGAGGGAATGTGGAAAAATCATATATTTTCATACCAGGCCGCACATGGGACGTTGGGACAACCGGGACCCACATGGCCAAAATCACCACAGGCAGTTCAAATAAAAAAATTCAGATAAATTTGGCCCAGGTGCAGTCCGCGGGACATTGGGACATGAGTTCGTTGAAATTCTGAAATATCCGATCACAAAGGGATGCGGGCAGAGTGGAAGTCAATAGCCCTCATGACCCAAACAATGATGGTACACATGGGACACAAGTTCGCCGAAAACCCTACTATGCCGAAAATGCTGTGAAAGGAGGCTTGCAGGTGGAGTAGATATTTTTGTCTAGGATAACCGGGACAAAAAACCTGAAATAGCCAAAATGCCCGCATACAAAGGAAAATTCAATGTCTGATCCTCCCGAACTTCAAACGACCATAACTTTTGACTTGGAGCTCTGATTTTGATGAAATTTGACTTTCTGGAACAAGCACGACATCCTCTATGCCACAGAAATGGATTTATTAGTTTTTGATGAGGATATATATGTGAAAATAGAAGAATCATATCCATCTCTGATAAATTAAATTCTCATTCCCGTTAAAAGATAGAAATGCCTGGCAAACCCAAAATAACTGCCTGCACTCAGAAGGCTATAAATTTTGCATTTCTCAACGGAATCACGCAAAATTGGTACTGTAGGAATTTTGGTTCTAAGCCTGATGCACAAAAATCAATAAATCTAGAATTTGGTGAAGAATAGATGGATATTTTTCTAAAAAATGTGGTCAGGTTCAAAACAATGTTTTATTTGGTAGTTGGGATGCATTAATGAAGCATGAGCTGACATATTTCATTGTTGCAAGTTATGGGACAGTATGGGGGGAATTTTACAAGAAACAAAACATCATTTCACTCCATTTACTACCTTTTGCAAGTGGTTGAAGTATAGATTTTGAGACTTTCAGTTGCCCCCCTCTCTCTCTTCTCAGATTCTATAAATTGGAGTGTTGGGATCATTGTAAAGGGGGAAGAGTTTTCAGTAGAAAAAATCTGTCAAAAATTATTTTGTGAGGACAATGTTCTATAGGTCCTTGTAGTGGACTCCTTGCATGGTGATCCAGGCCCTTATCTTGTAATAGATTGAGTTGTGCATATCTATAAAGCAATAGATGCAAGTTTGTGGATGTATCTTCCCCTGATGTGTTTGTTTGCATTCTTCTTGCCCTTTCAAACTCATTGCAAATATATTGTGTCTATTTATACTCTTGTAGGAATTCATTATCATTATACATGTATGAAATATTGTTGTGAATGCATTTGCTAGACTGTGGGGAACTGTTATCACCCCTTATAGTATGCAATTTTCTCTTATTTTTCACACATTGGAAAGCTATCCTCATTCTCTCCTTTTCTGGTGTATCACCACTTTAGTGTAGGCTTCGGTTTTTATGCACTCTCTCTCCCTGGTCGTTGGAAGGTTAGATTAGGATAGATAGTTTTGCCTACATTAGAGTAGATTGTGGCAGGTAGTTTAGGAGCAAGAACCAAATTTATCTAGAGGTCTATCTTAAGTAGTAAGTCCCACAACTTGGAGATAGTACCCATGTTATCCAATCACACCATGATCTCAATCACACACACTTGTGCAAACCATAGGGTGCTGTGATTTGGTGATACCAATGACCTTGACTATGGTATCCGGTAAGAGTTGTAAGTAGTATACTATTGTTTTTTCCTCACGCTATAAATTTACATCGGAATGTGTGTAAAATATATGAAAGCTAATGTTTTTGTAAATATAAAAGCTAAGTAGTAACCTCTAGTGAACTAAGTAGATTTTGGTGGTAGTGGATACACAGAAATGGTAGGTGTAAAAGGAGTCTGAAGAAGTCAAGTGGAGTCAAGATATGGAGATACACGAGAAGCAATGAGATGTAGCTATAAAATTTGTGTTTGAAGATCTTGATATAAAGAATTTAAATAAGGAGTATTCGAGGAGGAACCAAGTTGTGCATTGGGAGTAGTAGGTGGAATGATAAGAGTGGTAGTGGTAGGAATGGATACTGGAGAAATAGGTTGAGTAGAGAACATGGGAGCTGAACCATTAGCAAGAAGTGGAGCTGAGGCAACATCATGAGTATTTTTAGCTATGACCAAAGTATGCATAATATGCAGAAGATGGGTGGGATTAGTATGAAAATATTGTCAAAAATAAGTAAGTGTGTTCAATTAGTCTTGATTGACATCAATATCGTCATTATTTGACTCTTCACTATCAAATACTTCTATTTCGTGAAGGGGAACATCGCGAGAGTTAACATAGGTATTTTCATGCACAATCATTGATGTAGAGACCTTATTCATTGATCTAAAAACCATACAGGAGGATGGAGAAAGCTCAAGATTATCAAGAGACCTAAATTGACCACTATGGGTGATTAGCATAAGAATAAAACCCTAGAATAAAACCCTAGAAATAAGGGTGAGAAGTTTAGGCACCCTAGTCTAGACAAATCTTTCAGTTGCACAAATGTTTGAGGCTTGGATATGACACTTCTTTCCTTTTCTTTATCATTTCATCACTTGGGCACAACCCATGATTATTTATGAATAAAATAAGTCCTTCTATCTCCTCTTTGCAACTAGGGTTTCATACTTTTTAGCTTATTTTACTTGGGTCAATTTATGTACTTCATTGAATATATCTAGTGTTGCTACATAATTAGTATTAGGCATCTATTTATTTCAATATTTTCTCTATCAAAGAATTTTACCAAGATGGGAGTTATTACAAATTAAAATTTGATGGCATTTAAGTCCATTGACACTTAATGAACTTACATTCTCAATAGGAGATAACTGAAACACTATTTTATTAATTAATTTGGAGGAGCATTGGAGTAGGTGGGTGGGTAGGAATAAGGATATTCATTTGGGAAGGACGTACCTAACCATAACGTTTAATATTTGGAAATTTTCAACAATAATTAATATACACAATTGGGACATGTATTTAACATCTATATTTTCAACGATGAATCAATAAAAACTAAACACAAGGAGGTTTTAGGTTCATATATTTTGCAGTTGGATGTACAAAATGTGTCAGAAACTTACTGCCATTCATTTTCAATAGGTATTGAGGAAGAAGTGAAATTTATGTTGAAGTAGGTGATCTAAAGGGGGAGTGATGTGGAGCCTAATCCAAGACAATAGTTTTCTAGATTGAACTATACAACATTGTCTTGTAGTTAATGACCTCTAATTACTACTAGTTATAGTTATGGATTGTGTGAATATTCTACAACACTTGGTGGATGGTGGTTACACAGTATAACTCTAGTGGAAACCATGTTTCTTTTATCCAAGCCATGTAAGAGTGGTTGATCATCATTGGAATATAGTATGCATTACAGGTAGTTTCCCCTTCGTTTGAGTTATCCAAATTAGATAAGAAATATTAAAAAAATTAAAAATATATATGACATGATGACTATGATGTAATAGAAGAACTATTTCCTTGAGAATTTAAACCTTTATAGGGATATCGATTAATTTTAAAAAAAAAATTATTTGAAATGTGGATTATCAATCAAGAATGGTTGGAAATGTGAGTTGTCTACAAATTTTAAATTGTGGAGCACCCACAATACCTAAAAATGTGAAAATGAAATAATCATAGAGATGCCATAAATATTTCTTGATTCTCCTGAATTCTAGAAATTTTGTGCAATAATTATAGTAAAAATAGCTTGTTTTTGGTAGTCTTGTTCCAAGTTACATGTGGTTTTGGGAACTAGATGTGGTGGCGAGATATTTTGGGGTCCTAATTAATTATTAGGTTAATTTTATCTTGTGACCAAGAGTCTTGTGGGAAACGTAGTGGCTCTATAATAAAATATTATTTTTAGACTTTAGCTTTCTTTCTAAGAAATCTTAATTAAATACATTATTTGGTTTTAAAATTATATTCTATCTATTAGACATGGTGTTGATTATACATTCAATGTAACCTTGTGCTGAATACAATTTGAACTATAATAAGATAGGCTTAGAACTTGGGCTGATCACAAGTTTGGTGTGGAAGATGGATGAGGACTATGAAAAAAACTAGTTGGACGATAAAATTTTAGTGAAGGAATATTGTATTTGTAAGGAACTTTTCAATTTAATACTATAAACAATCTCTGGATAGGGTTTTTACTTGAAAGGGTTTTCCATGGTAAGATAATATTATTTGAATATTTAGTATATGTGTTTGTGTCATTTTGATATGTAATATATTCTAATTCTATGTTTAGTTAGTTGTATGCATGGTTCCTGAAATCCCCAATATGTGGTATCACATCAAACTTTACAAACTGAAGATGGGGTATTGTTTTCTTTTATTTAAACAATTATGTGAGTTTGTAGACATGGTTTTGGTAGGATCTTGAATATGGAAGGGAATTAAAAACTTGAATTTTATAGGTTCAATGGTTCAGTAATTTGTAGTTATGTAAACTCAAGATGGAGGACCTCTTGAGTAATGGAGATCAATGGATTTTCTTGTTAGAAAAGGCTCCTAGAAGTTTTAAATAGGATGAAGGGAACTAGATTAATAGGAAAGAAAAAAATGCTATTACATAAGGAGTTTTTTACTTTGTGTTGAATTTTTTTCAAAGAGAAAAGTACAAGAGAACTATGGGATAAGTTAGCATCATTTTAAAATGAAAAGATGTTGGATAAAAATAATTTTTAGATGGACAAAGTTCTATTCTTTGAGAATGGGTGATGATGACTTGGTTAAAGAGAACATAAATGTTTTTAACTCTATATTGACTTAATGTCGATAGATGAGGATATCGATGATGAAGGGAAGTTTATTACACCCCTCTTCTCTTTTCTAGACAATTGGGATAATTTGGTAAAGACAATCACTAACATGACGAAGAAATAGGAAATTGAGGATGTATTTTTGAATTTTTTGTCTTAAGATACAAGGAGGTTTCAAGACAAGGGGAGTTCTTACTCCCATGAGAACTTAGAGGCATGAAGAGGAATTTGGTGGAGTTCGTATCCCTAAGAGATCTCAAATTGGACAATGTTAAGCTAATTTTAGATTGTAACTTATAAGAGTCTTGTGGGAAAAGTAAAGACACTACATTAATGTTTTAATTTCTCAGTTTATCCTGTTGGCTAAAAAGGGTCAATTATAGGATATTCTTTGTTTATAAAAGTACATGTTCTTTATTAGAAACATTTTTTTATTACAAGTTTGGTGTACTAGAACTTGGGCTTAATAGAGGTTGTTATAAACATGTTCAATGTGGAACTTTGGGTTGAATACAAGTTCAGTGTGAAGGTTTGGTAAATACTATGAAACACGTTAATAGAAAGATAAACATTCGCTGAAGGCATATTGTATTTATATGTAGGATTTGAAGTTTAGAAAATTAAAAATTCTGTTGGAAATTTCACTTATATTATGTCAATACAATGCACCATTTAGATCTCTATTATATTCTTCTTCTCTATTTATTTTATTGAATGCATGTTTTTTGAAATCCTTAACATTATAACATTTCTAATCTATGTTTACCATGCCACAAATAAGAGAATGAGCATTTTTGCTTGTTAATTTGTTTTTATTATTTTTTTTAACATTGAACAACTAGTCATTTATTTATATAATTAATTATACCATTTGTACCCCTATAGATTTTGCCATTTTAAGTTAATTATTATTGGTCTATTAATACTTTTCCGTTTTATGTTCTTTTTCAAGTTTTTATTATTGGTATTTCTATAAAATCTATTTTTTTATTATTCATATCATGAAAGTTTCATATGTTCTTCCCTACATTTATATAATTTGTATCATATACATTTATTGGAAATTGAACTCTTATAAAATCATTAATTATCAGTTCTTTTCTACGTAATCTATAATTAAATATAATTAAACATTATAACAATTTAATTGAAACATCCAAAGGAAATGTCTAGGCAGTTTATTTTGTGTGGTGGTATAACCTTGTCACCTTGAAAAGGATATCCATCGAGGAATTAAAATAGCCGGATATGGTTTGGCTTTCAAGAAAAATAAACAAACTAAAATAAAATATTTAATTGTATGTTTATCCTTCACGTATACGCAGCGCAAGCCAAGATATGAGGCAATAGAAATGCCAAGAAAAACTCGGAAGCCGGTGAAGAGTGGGATATAAAGGGAGTATTTCCAACAGCATTCTCTAATTTCCAATAAAGATACAGTCAATAGTGGGCCTGAAATGAGGTCCTCTTTGACAACTTTTTTTATTGTGACACTGGTCTTGTTTTGCTTAACATCATTAACTCGTATGGAGGCCAATCGAATGCTGAGAACCGGCCACGGAGATGGTATGAATATGAAGGAAAATTTGCAGGTTAAAGAAGATGCGCATTGTCATGATTTGTTTTGTGGTCGTTCAGTAACAGAAATCTATTTCGTTGGTGGAAATGAGAATAGAAGTGTTCCTGGAGGCCCAAATCACTTGCATAATCCCTAATCCCTTGCATCATTAGTTACTATGGCCATGAGGCTGGTGCAGTCATCTAATAAATAAGTGCTAAACCTGTGCATACAGACTCTGTCTGTGAGTGAAAAAATAAACAAATTGTCAAAAGTTTTATTATTTTTGTTTAAATTCTTCTTGATATAATCTGTCTCATTTTTCAGTTATTGATATCCTTTAGAGATCTTATTGTAATGGATGATAAGGGAATTATACCATCATATAAATTACCATTCACTGGGATGAAATTCAGTTTGTCTTAGAAATTTTAGAAATAAAGTTCGGATTGAAAATAAAAGAAAAATATCAAATTAAAATTTCAATTTAAAAATTACAAAAAATACCGTGATTTAAATAACATAATTTTTACTTAAGACAGGAATTCAAATATCAGAAATAATAAAGTCATATTTAAATTGGAGTGAATAGGGAATAGATACTCCACACCTTAACGCAAAACCTAATTACAAAGAATCCTCATAAAATTGATCAATTCAAATTACGCTTCTTACAAAATTTTTAAATTTTTTAACTTATATAATCTCTGGTGGATAGGCCTTCTTAATGTCAATTTTCTTTGTAACTTCCATCTTAATTGTAATAGTCTCTCTTACTATTTTATGATGTGGGTCTTCGGTTCTATTTCAGAAGCCTGTTGAATATCTTATGTTGCTCATCATGACAGTTAACTGCCTGGTTAAATGCTTTATCAAGGCTTGCACTTATTCAAGGAGAAACTACATAACTCAGCAGCTCAAGGGACACTTCTTTGTATCTACAAATTTTGGTATCTGTTACAGATTTGGAATCACTGCGAAGAATGTTTTCTGATCTACTGCTTAAAGCTATCTCCATATTTCCCATACAAGAATACTAATGTTAAGTTCACCAAAACTACATATTATTTTCCAGTGCAGACTGCGTATGATGTCCTCCATGCCCGGTATCAACTTGTAATGTGTTATTTCCCTATCTAAATACATCTTTTGGCAATAAATCATTTGAAGCTCCCACAGACGTATCTTTTAGATGTATTATTTTTCATCAAAAATTCATTTGTATCCAATTGAACCTGTAATGCACTTCTTGTCACAGAAACACACCCGCCATCATGCAACGCATGAAGGCATATAACCTCATAAGCATTAATATTTATCTATTAAAACATTAATTTGTAATATTATTCTGTTAAATGTAATCGATATCTCTTGATCTTCATTTTTTTGAAAATAAATAATTTGTAAGCATTTAATTGTGAAATTTCCTGATAACTATTAATTCAATTGTCATCGTTTTTATTTCTAACGCATGTCCATATCATCTTTAAAATAACGGTCATGTAAACTATTTTTCTTTTAAAAACTATCTTATTTATTCATAATGGTTCTACAATTGCCATAATGGTTCTACAATGGCCAGAATGGTTCTAATGAGTACTATGCGATTGATGGATTTGATGGAAGTTAGATGGAGTTCACAACAGCAAAGATAAATAATTATCACCCACTGTAATCAATACAGGATTAGAGATGACATGATTTAATGTTTAGTGGGTGAAGGATTTTTTATTTATTTGAAAGCTAAAACACCGAATGAAATTGATTTTAACAAATATTAGTTGTGTTTGCGTTCTTTACATCATGTATATTCATCTTGAATTTTAATACAAAATTATTACTTCTTTTCTTCATCATGTGGTCATACAATTGTAATAATTCTTTAAGATTAAATGACTAGAAAGTAGTCATGTATGAATCCAGGCACAATAATTTTAACAGTCAAATTAAAAATACTCCTTTGTGGTCTGTAATTGATATAATAATATAATTTTAACTGCTATTCCAATAATTAATTGACTTAATATTGAATTTTCTTATTAACTATTTTCATCAGCATTCATTCTAATTATTGATCATGGTGTCCTTAAAATGATTATATAAATTATTTTTCTTTGAATAACTTTTCTATCCATTCAACTGATGTTTTTAAAAGGTAAATAATGAGCCATTTGGTTTCGTTTTGTTTCTTTTATTGTGACACTCGTCTTGTTTTGCTTCACATCATTAACTCGAATGGAAGCCAATCGAATATTGAAAACCGGCCACGGAGATGGTATGAATATGAAGGGAAATTTGCAGGTTAAAGAAGATATGCATTGTCATGATTTGTTTTGTGGTCGTTCAGTAACAAAAATCTATTCCAGTGGTGTAGCTGAGAAGCCTGGAGGTTCTGATCGCTTGCATAATCCCTAATCCCTTGCATCATTAATTACTATGGCCATGAGGATGGTGCAGTCATCTAATAAATAAGTGCTAAACCTGTGCATAAAGACTGTATCTGTGAGTGAAAAAATAAATAAATTGTCAAAAGTATTATTATTTTTGTTTAAACTCTTCTTGATATAATCTGTCTCATTTTTTAGTTATTGATCTCCTGTAGAGTTCTTATTGTAATGGATGGTAAGGTAACACATTTTATACCATCATATAAATTACTATTCATTGGGTTCAAATTTATTTTGTCTTAGAAATTAAGTTTAGATCGAAAAAAAAGAAATTAAATTAAATTTTTAATTTAATAATTACAAAAATATCCTAATTTAAATAACATAATTTTTACTTAATGCAGGAATTCAAATATCATTAATAATAAAGTCATATTTAAATTGGACTGAATAGGGAATAGATATTCCACACCTTAACACAAAACTTAATTACAAAGAATCCTCATAAAATTGTATAATTCAAATTAAGCTTTCTACAAAAACTTTAAATTTTTAAATTTTTAATTTAATAATTACAAAAATATCCTAATTTAAATAACATAATTTTTACTTAATGCAGGAATTCAAATATCATTAATAATAAAGTCATATTTAAATTGGACTGAATAGGGAATAGATATTCCACACCTTAACACAAAACTTAATTACAAAGAATCCTCATAAAATTGTATAATTCAAATTAAGCTTTCTACAAAAACTTTAAATTTTTTAAATTATATAATCTCTAGTGGATGGCCTTTTTAATATCAATTTTCTTTGTAACTCCCATCTTGATTGTAATTGTCTCCCTTACTATTTTATTCTTTATCTTTTCTTAATAATTTTCATTGTAGTAAAATAGAAACCAAAATAAAATCACATTTTAAAACAATGACATTAACAAAAACATCGGGGATCCCATATTGAACAACCACAAGAAGTGCAAATGAAACATCACCTCCATGAAATCTACTTCACCCGTCAAAATTCCAGGACTTGTTCTCTTTCTTAAATTCAACAATCATATGTAATTTCAGATATTAAACGCCAAAAATTAGACAAGGAGATGATCCAATTCGGGGAGCTCACATAAAAGGTTATATATAGCCGTTGATACTAATTTCATTTTGTGTATTTTTGTATTTGGATTTTTCTACAGATCTTGATTGATAATATCTGGATAACTAAAATATTAGATGTATACAAGAGTTTTAAAACAGAGATCGAGATAATGTATCATTATTATAAGATCTTTTGTTTGACAAGCCCATTTGATACGTTTAATTATGTTATTCATATTTGGAAATGTGTGATTCTGATGTTTGTTTTTAGTGGTGGCAGAATTTTAATCTGTATACAATTCCTCTTCTAAAATATGGGGCCATTATGGCACAGAAGAGACTTTCTACTGTGGAAGAAACTGGGTTCGTGTTCTACAACTGTATTATCACAACAGACAGATTGATGTTTTTGTGGAGGGCGTGGGGACGTTACTCCAGAGTTATATTTTCTTACACTTACTTTGCTGATATTATCTTTCCTCGAGGATGGGATAATTGGAGCGATAATACGAGACAAAAGTAAGTTACCATCACATTTTCCCCTCCTGAAAGCAAGAGAATAGAGAATAGAGATTATTATAAAGATAAAATTTGAATTAGTAATAAAAAAGCATACTAAACAAACCACAATATGAACCAAAGTTCACAATATAAACAAGAAAAACACTAAAGCAATATATTTTTACTATATACCAATACTTGATAGTTTCTACATACTTAATAGCTGAAGCCTTATTGTTAGTAATGTATCCACTGCTGATGCTTTTAGTGCGTTCTACCTATCCCTCACACATGTTCGCGGGGGGATATTTATTTAAAATCAGTCAAAATTGAACTAAATTATTGCTGCGGCACAATGGTGGGCCTCCTGCTTGTTATTTTGGAGGTCACAGGTTCAAATCTGCCTATCTCCCTGCGAACCTGCGTGAGAGATAGGCTCCGCCCTTTTAGTGCGTGTCTTTTTTGTTTTTGGATTTTTCTGTAGATTTTGATTGGTAATATTTAGTTTATTAGAAGATTTCATGATTTTGTTTTCTTTTTCTGCGACGGGTGATTTTTGTGTCATATGTGAATTACGCAGATTTCATCTATATGATAGTTATTGGTGTGATTTAGGGTCATTTCTCAGTCAATCTTGTACTCGCATTGAGTATATTTTCTAAATATTTTATTTGCAGTTACTTAATAAATTTAGGAGTCTTTTGTAGGAGAAAAACAAACCCATGTGATCTGACATTTCCCGCCCTACTAAATCTTTTCTTGAGATTCTATTTGTAATTATCATTAATTAGTAAAGTTGAGAATTAGGGAAATAAATATCTTATGCAGGGATGATAAACATTTATCCCTTGAGTGGGTATCCTGAGTGCTTCCAATGGTGTGGATTTGGCTCATGAGCAGGTACGGCAGGGGCATGTAGGGACTCCAAAATCCCTCATTTTTTCCCCTTCTAAAAATTTGATTGGATCTCCTGCATCCTTCGTGGATCTTACTAGTTAGGGGACGATGCATATTAACACTACGAATTTACTGAGGAGGAATCGCTGACCCTTCGAGGGGGTGGTCTATTCAAATATGTGGGTAGTGACAATGATGGTACTGGCTACGGCTCTGTCTCCAGTGATGACTGGTAAGGATTGAGGATCCCTTTTTTCCAAGCCCACATTCCTTCTATTGTTACAGGTCCCAATGCGACTGCGATGAGGGCTTCTAAAAGTAAGGGAGGTAATGGCTGGTGCTTCTGAGAGCTGTTGCAATGGAAGATTCCCACTCGTATGGTTCCCATAGAGATTATCCCTTGTATCACCTTTAAGAAAGAGGTGCTTAAATCTAAAAATTTCTTTCAAAACCATGCTCTGATCTATAGATTCAGTGGCTTTTGGCCCACCCTTTTGACCCTCCATGAATGGATCTCAAAGCATTGGCTTCCCCTTCTAGAAGGCAGGTTAGATATCAACCAATGTGCTAAGGGTTTCTTTATTGTTGTTTTTATCTCTATTCCTGATAAAGATACCATAGTTGATGATATTTGGGTGATCTAATCCCATTACTTGGTCATGAAACCCTAGTTTCCCTCCTTTAACCCAACAATCAAGACACTTTCTTACAAACAAGTGTGGGTCAAATTAACAAACTTGCTGCTGCAATTCTTGGACCAAGATTGTCTTCTATCCATTATAAATACATTGGGAAATGTCTTATGCATAGAAGATCAAACCACAGATTTTACTCATACAACCTATGCATGAAACCTAGTTGATATTGACACCTCTTAAAACCTACCTCCTAGTACTAAACTAAATGTTCAAAATAGATCCTGGAATCAACCTCTTGATTATGAAGGCATGTCATTCAGATGTAGAAGCTATTTTTCACTGGGGCACATTGTTTCCGATTGTAAGTGGGATAAGGGCAAGACTGAGACAAAAATAAAATCTTTGTGGTGGAATAATTATGACCCTAGTCACTTGTTTGTCCAACCAGATAGTTCAGAGGATGTCTCTATGCATGAAGCTGAGCATGCTTAGATGAATGGGGAGGGATCTTCTCATATTTTACTTGGGAAAACATTTCCCCATGCTGCTAATTTGGACATCATTTCCTCTCCTCTGGTGAATCTACTTTGTGGTGACAAGTAAAATTTAGAAATCATCATTCCAGTTCACAAGGAAAATGTAAATCCAAATAATGATGATGGTTGTACTACTGTGGGGAAGAAAAAGAAAAAAACTAGTGTAATTAATCCCCTTAAAATGCATCTAAGATCACATGGGAAAGATCCTCTTGGATGAGGTGTTCATTAGTGTTTTTCCATTACTAGTTTCTCTTTGCCGTTGGTAGAGGCTGCTTATTCTGATCTTCATTGTTATATATTTTCTCCTATTATATACATGGTTTTTTGGTCCCCTAAAAACCAATATAATTACCTAATCTAAAAAAGATAAACATTTATCCCTACTCAATAAAACAAAAATCTACATTTCGATATGATTTTTATTTTTGAAAGAAATGAATGATTTCTTACCCAAGTAGCTTGTAAGAGAAACCTCAAGTCATATTTTCCTAAAATAAACTCCCCCTTCTTCCCTTTAAATTTATTCAATTTGGTATTCATAGAAATAACGCCCTCTATGTCAATGATTTGAATCTCTTGATATTCTTCAATGTGTCCTTTATTTAAATCTCTGAAAATGTGCTACAACAAGAGACCACTTGGATCAAAGAAATGTCCACCATTTAATCTAGTGAAAATATTTTCAGAGGCCCTTTTGCACGGTTAATTTATTTTAAAATGTTGTTTTTTCATCGATTTTTGATGAGTCCTTAAACCTCTAAAATGAAATTTCCATCGATACTATAACAAAAATGAATAGTTAAACATTCCCATTGAATGAGAATGGCATCTTTACATTTGAGGGATGATGGTTTTTCCCACTTGCAGATTTTATGAATCATTTCTGTTTCCAAAATGCTAAGTTCTTGGTAGTGGAAAAATTCATATTTTACATAAATATTTCCCCAAGAAAAGAAATTACAACCTCTCATTTTTAGAATATCATGATTTGGGAGCTATAATGCAGAAAATTTGGGTTTTGGTACGAGCGTAAGTGGAGTATGTGTAAGAGGTACTTGGGTCAGGAGTATGGAAAATTAGGTAAAAAGATAGGACTACTGCATGTAACAGGTTGGTGCCTCATCCTTCACTGAAAAGCTATGAGTCATTCATGGGGTTTTGTTTAAATCTAGAAACTATCAATCCCAATAGTAAATAAAAGCTACTGATACATATGTCTTTTATATATGTGGTCCCCTCCTAGGTTTGATAGTGGTGTGTGTAGTAAGGGGAACATGATTTTCTTAAGGTAGTACTCTAAGGGTAACCAAACTCTAGCATAGTGTAAAACCCTCTTGGAATGACACACATGTTGAGTGGCAAAGATTGCTAACTAACCTTATAATTCACCTTTAAGAGTTTGGATTGTAATGAACTCGATACCCAATCTCATTTATTATTGGGATTTATAGTGCAATACTAAGAGTTAATTGTGAAGACTTAGAAACATTTTAATTTATGATTAGTTGGTGAAAATGTAACCATTTCATGGTGTGCCACGAGGAAAGTGAAATTCGGATCATTCATATAATATGTTTAAACCATTCTATGGTGAGGAACTAAATCCATGACGTGTAATCCTTAATGTGAACTGTAATACTTTAAATGAAGGAGTTTCCCTCTTGTTTCCCACTTCACCTATTGCGTAATGAATGTACATTGTGAAACTAGGTAATCATATTCTTGAAGAATTTCCCTAGCATGAGAGCTAGTAGTCCTGTAAGTATGTAAGTATCCTTATTAACAAATGGGTTACTCAACAATTTTCAAAATTCTTTTAAAATCAGATTAAGTGAAATAATTTTAAGATGAATGTAAATGATTTAAGCAGGTCCCATGTTTTATTTACATACACATGAGAATACTAAGTGTGAATCCCCTTCAACCCCTCTCAAACAAGAGTTTCAACTTGACAAGAAGTATTGAATTTACCTAGAGTTACATGATGATTGTTGGAGATAAGGGTGTACAATCACTCTAATTGTGACCTTAGTAAGGTGTGTAAAATTTATAATTGAATGTCTCTTGATAACACGCATATGATACTTATTGCCAAGGAATCTAAACTTTGTTAAGTGTGAAATCATACTCCTTTGATCTTAATGTCTAAACATTTAAGTGAAGTAGGTAGAATATATGGTTAGATATTATAACTTAAAACATAAGTCGAGTAACCTTAGTAATTAAATGCTAATATGAAAAGAATGCGTAATCTATTCACTCTTGAACTAATAAATCTGACAGGTTTCATGTAAAATTTCCTTGTGGATAGTGAGATAAATTGTAAAAATAATCAAACAAACAACTTAAAAGACAAATCCTTAGAACAAGCACCAGTGGCTCATGCTGGAGTATATGTCCCTATCAACAATCTGGCCACATCATTCTATTGCGATAGGGAAACAAGAAAAATTATAGGGAGTAACTAAAAGTGAAATGTTAAGTAAAGTAAGGACAACATAACATAGTTTTAAGAAGAATGAAGGACCGCATGATAAGTAATTTTACAAAATCAAGGTCAATAATGAAAGACAAAGGTAATAATTTGTAAAATAGTAAATCGTTGTGTCATGGATGGTACATATACGAGAGTTGTATTGTAGTTGAATTATTTATTGTGCCTTGTCATATGTGGAAAGGTGAACTTGATGTGCAACATGTATTTTTCATGTCATCTATGTGGGATAATGTTTGTGTAAATGTATCATGTGTTTTATGTTGTCCTAAGTGATCTCCTGAAGTTTAATGTGTAGTACAATGTAAGTCAAATTAAATTATTCAGGTATTTTTATTGTTGTAATTGTGTGTGTAAAGTGTGGGCATTACATTTGGTATCAGAGCCGAGGTTCATGCTCTTGAACCTCTGGGATGGATTGGAGTTGTGATGATTTTTGCATGGTGGTGGTAGAGATGGGAAGACTAATATGATATATGTTGTTATGTGACGAACATTGTAATTGTGATATTATGAATGCACATGTTGTGCATGTCATTTAGTGCGTATTTGATATCATGCTGATGTGCTTGTGATGAGATTATTCACTCTCCTTTTTGTGGATTCCATGAGGAATTCACATGTGATGTGCTACCTTGTTGTGTGTGAAAAGAATAGTATTGCGGATTGTGGAGTGTTGGGGCGTCTTGTCATTTTGTGGTATGTAGGTGTGATGATTTGTTGTATGACAAGATTGGTTTATAGTAAATTGGATTGTATTGTGATGTCGCCACCATATTATGATGAATTGTGTGTGTCACCATGTTATATTGCGATTTACTATATGTTGTAATATTAGTCACTGTGTTCATCATACATATAAAACATGTAATATGTGATGTTCATGTCATGAATTATGGGCATATGGTGATCATGTGACCCTTATTGTGTAGTACTTGCACTTTGAGTGCATTATGTGGAAACATGATGTATTGTAACCCGTGAAAGTAATGATTGTGTTATACCCTGTATATATACCATGTGTAAGACGTTATGGTTAATGTGTGTGAATCACCATTGTGTTAGTGATGTAGTTATGTGTTATGTTGTGAACCTTACACTAGATGACCCTAAGGGAAGTAGTCATTAAGAGTGTATGTGTGGAGAGAGGAGGTGTAGACCAGGTTTTCATAATCTTGAGCTGAGTACAAGTTAGGAAGTGGAGTCTTATATAGACTGAAAACTGGCTTCTCTTTTTTTAGTATATTTCAAGCTTGCTCAATATATTATGGATGCGCACCACCTCAGGATCAAATTATGCAAACTACTGTTTCCCTCTCTCTCCTATTGGGTTGTCCATCGTATAATCCTATGTGATTTTGACTATGTTGAGCCTTGTGGGAGCCAGGCATAGATTATGATAGTTGTATTATTTGATATGTTATTTTATGAGTTAAGGCTCGATGCCTGAGTGTCAAAAACTTGATGAGTACCCCTTTGGTGGTTGTATAAGGCCAAATAGTGATTGTAATGTGCTATTTCTCTATACATATTTTATTCATAAATTGATCATTATCTCTTTCGTTGTCAGAACTAGTAGTTTTCTTGATTGACATGTTCTTATATTTTAGGCATTTTATTTGGGTGTTACACTAACGTGTAGATTTTTACACTAACTATGGCTATTTGGCCATTTGTTTTTCTTAGTTTTAAATTTGCACATCAAGTTTAAGTTTTTTAATAGCCTAGCCCAAGGCTTGGGATTTTTTCCACTTGGAATTTGAAACACATTTTTATGCTAGTTCTAATGTCATAATGTGTTGGAATGGGGTTATGGGATTCACCATGGAGTGGTTGGACCTATGGACATGCTTCATTGTATGGGGGTACGCCCCAAGGAGTTACAAATAACTAGTGGGTTGTTGAACCACGAGTTATTATGTCACTTGGGTTAGGGGTGTCTAGACTCTATGTGCCTAGGGCCATAGGGTGACTGACCTCTTTGGTGGAGGTATAAGAGAAATTTATTTCTTTATCTTTGTATATTATACATGAGTGAGTGATAAGATATTTGAGGGAGGGATAAGAGATTTGTGTGTAAGGATGGAGCATTTGTAGGTTTCAAGGTTGACACTCAACCCACTTGGGAGTTATAAGGGGGAACCCCATATTTATTTTCCCTTTGGCTCTAGAATTGAGCCTATGTGTTTGTTTGAAGTTGCATTATTTTCTACTCTTATTATTCTATGTGTTGAAGCAATTACTTGTGTGTGTGTGTGTGTGTGTGTGTGATTGGTAAAGCCTTTTGTAAGCTACTATGGGTTGTGAACATGTTATATTGTTTCTTGGTTTCTCTGTATTGTTAGATCCTATCTTGGCACTATGTAAGAATAGTCATGGTTTTGAGTTTTGTGAAACCCTTGTATGTGACCTGTTGGGAATTTCATGTTGTTGTAGTATGCTTATGTTATGAGTGCATTTGTGGTAGGATCACGTGTGTGACAAGTATTATCTTGTGAGGTCTATGCGTGTTATTTCCAAGGTTCGTTTGAGTTCTTGTGATGTGATATAGTTGTGAAAGTACATATCATGATGTCTTGTGAACCATTAGTTTTGTGTTTGGCCATTGCGTGGTATTGCGATGTCAGTTTCTATTGGGCACCCACAAAAATAAATAAACTAAAATCTTAAAAACAACGAAATATTAAGAGCATGAGATTAATAAATACTGTTAAGGGAAAATATTAATTAGGTAATAATGTAAATTGAAAACTACTAATCTTCATAGAACATCAAGAAACTATCAAACATTTCCCTTGTCAGTGTGTTTTCACTTTGTAATTATTATCTTCTTCACTGGTGACATAAGTTGTGGATTGTTCTTCCTTGCTCATAAGAACCTCTTCTAATCTTGGCCTTGTGTCGCATCGAGGACGATGCTCTTATAAGGGAAGGGAGATGTGGTGCCCTGTATAAAAATAATAATAATAAAGAATTAAAGAAAACAAATAAAATAGAATAAGAAGGGGGATTAAGGAGTGGTGTGTGGAAGTGGATGGCGTGTAGCAGGGTGAAGGTATGGTCCTCCTTGACAAAGCACATGGGTAGCATAAAAATCTTGTAGACATGTCATTTTCCTTACATAATAATCTAACCACTTTATTTGGGATCCAAAGGAATTTGACCACTCAAGAATCCAAGATAAAATTTTAAATTTAGCAATATTTGGATTGTTGCAGTGATGAAATTGTACAGGAAGCATGGGTTCCTCACGAGATAGTCACACTATTTCACCTATGTAAAAAAATATCTCCAACCTAATTAGTTTACATTTACCTACGCACTGCCATCTTGTGTCAAAATTTGAGATCTGGAATAGGGTATAGACGTCCAACAAAGCATAAAATATATAGATTTTTTTTAGATGTTGTAGTTGAAAATACCCTCGTATACGTGTATGAAAAATATGGAACCTTACAAAAGGTAGGTGAGATTTTTGACAGAATGTATTTTTTAAAAAACATGGTTTTGGTGGAAAACAGTGACTACTGGTTATGCACAAAATGGGTTTGTTGAAAATTATTAGAATTTTTCAAGAAAATACAACTGGTAGGAGCTTCAAAACAGGTTTTTCCGTCAACAAAATAGATTAGGATTAGTTTTTTTTGTTTCAGATGTGGTGTCGTTAGTGCATTAGCAGCATGGAAGAGGAGGACGCATGCCCAAACACATGAAATGTTTGAAAAAAGGTGTATGAAACTCTGCTCCTCACATACGTGGGTATAAGGGAATTTATTTGAAAAGCTTGTTTATTGAAAACCCAAGCCTCATGCCTTAATGTGGGATTGGATTTAATTACCATTTTGGGGCATCCTTGGAAACATTGCTCATAAATAGTTGGAAATTTATAGAAGAGCTTTATTTGAGAATTGGCAATGGAAGACATTGGCATTGGCTATTTTATTACAGAAATTGAGGACGCATACCAAATGAACATGGACCTTTTTACAAAATGTGTTGAAGAAGGTGGTCCCATGGAGCATGATGATTACAAGGTAGTTGTTGTTCTGTCTAGACTTTAAGTTGTTTCCAAGAAATGCCTCGTCCAAATGTCATCCCTTGGTTTGCCTTTGTTATACAAAATGAGTTTATTGAAATTATCTAAGAGGCATAAAAGTAAATTCCATTACCATGTTTAAACCCAAGAGCCCATAATATTTTAGCTTCCTCCCAACCTGCACCAAATGGGGAGTTTTGAAATAGGGCGTGGAATTGTGGGTGCTTAGAAGAATGGATATGGAATGGTAATTTTAAAGGGGGAATGCCTCAAAAAAAAATTTTGATGGGATACGATCATGGTGGAGTTGTAGATGCATGTAAACTACTTGATGGAATGCCTAAAGGAGATTTGGAGTCTCACGAAATGCTGGTGGACCTGCGTGGAGCCTCTCTTTCATCACGTCATTCATAAACAAGCATCGTCTCCTTATCGAAATATTTTATAATTTTGGTAATTTGGTTCTTTCATTTGTAATATAACATAAATTATAAACCAATAGATAATTATACATTTGTATATTTAACCAAACTAGATAGTTTAAAAAAATAAAACAACAGCTTGTGATTTGCGTAACCAAGTTACACCTCGACCATCAACCAAGATTTCTCCCACAGCCTCACACGTTGTTAACCCAAGGTGTCATAATTGGGCACTCGTATCTGCCAGTATTGGTGAGTGTTAGTTGATGTTGTCAAATAAAACAACCATTTCTGTCTACCACACAAAGTTATAAAAATGTAATTTTCAAGGACTCAAAAAATAACCTTCCGAACCCTTGAAAAGAGACGTCGTCTTTCGGCCGTGTTCCTTGTTATGAGTATTAAACCTTAGATTGACCCTGATCAACTATTGGTGCTCTCTTTGCTACCCTTCTAGGAGCCCAGTTTCCTCTTTTTGCAGTTTTAAGAAGTTGTTAAAACTGAAAAGTTGGGTATCGTTTCGGATCACTGTTTGAACCTTGAGCAACGAAATGCTTACACACACCACCACCCTGAGCAGGGCAGCGGTCCTTTACGCATTTTCTATAACGTTCTTTTGACGCGACTCGCGTGAAATATCAATGTTTCACCAGCTTTCCTTGCCGACTTAAGCTTGCATTTATGTTTTTGGTCCCCTGGAATAGTGTTTTTCCTTTGTTTATTGTTTAGGAGTTCAGTTTGATTTTGATCTTTGGGTGATTGAATTCCTATAAATGAATTACTTGTGCTCAAGCAAATGGCCCTGAAGTTTACCTCTGAATTTCTCTTTGCTGTAGATTTAATTTTTATTGTTGCTTAGAGTTCTTAGTTCAGTTCTTTGCATGCTTAGTTAGCATTGTCTAGCTGTTGGTAAGCCACATATCTAACTTGTAAAAACAGCGTTGTTGTTCTATCTAATCCATTAGAAGTAGAATAACTTAGGAAGCCATTAAATTTGCAGGTTTTGCTCTTCAAATAGGATAGTTTCAGGTTATGGACACATTATGTTACATGATTTGTAAAATCCCGCTAGGAATTGCATAAGCCAAGCTCTATACTCTTGCGCTATCCCTCTCCTACTCGCATTTTCAGTCTGCATTCTGAGTCGTCCTTGTCCCAATATCTATTTCTATCGATGCTGGCATTACACGCTTTTCTGGATCCATGTGGACATGAAAGAATGAGGAGATCATACTGAGGGGACAGGATCACACACACCATCAGATTCACCATTGTTCTGCGGAATGCAGGTTCTAAGCTTTCAAAGTTCTAGTTAGAATCATATCAAATAGAGTAGTTCATCGCTTTATTTCGGTAAATTCTATTCTCGACATTGCCAGGGAAGCTGTGGGGATTGATAGTTTCTGAGAAACTATGATTCACTCCTCACTTCTGAGGTAGGATCGAGAATCCTACAAATAGATTAGTTATTTCATTGTTTAGAATAGATATACAAACTACACAGACAAATAGCTACACTCAGCTATTTTGTTTGTTTTAAATTATTAGTTTAGCTGTCAACTCTAAATATTTTAAATAGCTACTTTCTTAAATTCTTATAAATCATCAAAAAAATACAAAAAGAAGTCATATATGCTTAAATATATTTCGTATACTTAGAGTTCACTTTATTACAGTTTGTCTATATTATTGTGCTTGTATGACAATTACGGGACCTAGGGAACCCAAAGAATACGTTTTCGAGCCAATCGTGCCTTAGCCCAATCTCATAACAGAAATAACTGATATTGATCAGAATCTTAGAATCCAAGTCTTCCAAACAACAACAGACTTCCAGCAGATCAGATCTCAGTTAGAAGGATTAAACATAGAAGACGAGCAAGCACATACGTTTTGGTCAAATCAGTGAAACTACAGACTACCCTAGAAAAACATCTATATGACTGTAGAAGGGTTTGAAAGAGAACAAACATTCAGGTGTGACCCTTTAGTTCCACAACCAGACACAGGAGACACCCTCACAGACATAGATACCGGCCTAAGAATCCAGGTTGCAAGAATGCCTATGAGGTATTCTGAGAAGATCGCACAACTGTTGATTCTAAACATAGAAGCTGAGAAAGTGTATGATTATTGGATACTAGGGATCAGGACTTGACTCCACGCATGACCATAGCTATCACACAACAACCACGAACCTATGGTTGTGACCCACAGGTCCCACAGCCTAACGAATCCATAATTCGATCAGATATAAACACTGGCCTACACACACTAGTATTCCAATCCACTCCACTTCCACCCATCATCATCAAACAATTGTCCTTACTAGATATAGCGGCTAACGAAGCTAGAGAATTTTAGACTAGGCCAGAGAATCATCCATAGAGTCAATTGTTTCCACCATCCACCATATGACCTTATCTGGAGACATACACGAAACTATCCCAGGTCATTTCCCATGTATCCCACAACCCATACATCGAATCACGCCAGAGCTCGATATTGATTAGAGCCTTCGAGCAGTCATCCTTGCCGATCGATCTATCACACCAGCCCAAGTTAGAAGGGCTTTCTTTGGCTTAGATTCGCTAATTCCATTAGTGTGTGTCGAATACATTAGACTACCTAACTAGTTTGTCTGCATCCCATGCATATTCCATCCCCACCGGCTGTCTCGGCACGACCTCGGGAGGTCAGGTACGCAGAAGAGTTACCTGTAGATTCCCACGCTTGCTTGTCACTTTTCTGGCGTACAAAATTGGTGAACCCGACGTGAACTAACAACTGTTTCACCTTCTCTTTGAGAAGTTTCATCTCATCTCAATCACCTTCGCTCCTTCCCATTATTCTGTGGGTATTCATATACCCCCTGAATATGTCGAGATTCGATGAATATGGCAGACCCCTCTTGGGTCTCGAGGCATACTACGCCTAACAGAATAGGCAATCATCACCCTCGCTCTCACTATGGGGCGACAACTATTCAACTAATCAGTTGTCAACACAAACCCCAAGAATCAGATATAACTCATCTTTTCAAACAGGGGAGTTAGATCAACCTCCTTGAGCCCAACAAACAGAGCCTTCAGGTTCGAACAATATGACGTTTACCGGAGAATCTGGTTCATCTACTCAGATGCTACTTAGACCACAAATTAGTAGACAATTAGACCCGTATCTGGTCTTAGATGATGAATGGTCAATACGTTATCCTAGGAGTGAACAACATTCTTGGGGTATGTACCCACCTATAGGAGGTTTACAAATACAACCTGAGGTCTCTTTTCAAGAAAATCCCTCTATGCCACTGCATATAGGAAATACTCTCGGAGAAACTTGGCAAGATAGCAATCAGTTCATGACAGGATATCACATGCCTATACAACACCAGGGTATACAACAAACGCCACTCAGGCAAAGCACCGTGACTTCACCAAATGAAGTCATTTCAACGTTAGTAGAAAAAGTGAGAGGGTTAGAACTTGCTCAAGCAAGTCAAAATTCTCCGTTCATTCAAGCAGGGAGTTCCAACCCGCCATACCACCCTGGCCAGGTAGATCTCCTCACAGGAGTAGGCACGTTAGGCATGCCGCCTCACTATCCACAACAAACGCCAACAAGGCCTGTCATCTCTAATACTATTCCTCTCAGTCTAGTATCAAACAATCCATTACTAGACAATATCCCGTCATACTTAAACATGTACTCCAAATCACCACAAGGAGATATGTTCTCCTCTCCCGGCCCTTTTGCTCAAACGCAGGGACTTCCCTATGCCCCTGCCAACACATACGCTGTGCCATATCAACAACCCATCCCACCACCACTCCCTCAGCAACCACCATCAATGGTTGAAACATATGCGATAGGGACTTACTCAGAATATTTAAAAGAGCCCTTAGATTTCGCCATATGAAGCATCATGCTTCCAAGACCCCTTCCTGATCTACCCAAGTTCAAAGGCGAGGGAGATCTGAACGCACATATCAAAGCCTACGCTACAGCCATTCGAGAGCTACTCCCATGGGATGGGGTTGTTGCTAAAATATTCCCCAAAACTTTGGAAGGCATCGCTCTCGACTGGTATTATAGAATACCTGAAGCCTCCATCCATTCATTTAAACAACTCGTATCAGAGTTCATTAAGGCCTTCGACATGAACAAACTTTAAGAACAGGAATCAGGGAATTCTTGCACATCAAACAAGAACACAACGAATCTGTCGTCCATTTCATCCAAAGGTGGCGCATAGTTCTTTATTCTTCAGCAAGTGCTCCAAACATGGATCAAATGGAACTATGCGATTTATTCCTTCATTCTCTCAGTAGAGAGGTGAAAGAAGAAGTCTAGAAGTTCCCATTAAGAACTTACGATGAAGTACTTAAGAGTGCTCTTCGAATAGATCAAGCAGCGATAGATAGTGGTCGTAAGACATATGGAGCAAACGGGAGGTTAATCACCCCCAGCCAGAACACTACAAATTATCCCGCTACCACAAATGCCAACCAAGGACCCAAAATCCTTAACAAAAATTGGGGTGTAACAACGGATGGAGTAACCGACCAGCCCAAGAAGGTAAATGTTGTCAATACTCCATCACAAACAAACAACCAACGAAATAACAACTTTACCCCTACAATCAATACAGTGGATTTTAACCATCCACAACAACAACAACAACAACAACGGCGAAATCCCATACAAGGGCCAAGTCAAAACTCATTTGATTATCAAAACCAAAGCCAGAAACAACAAATGCAAAATTTTAATCCTAATATGCAACAGTTTGATTAGAATTTTAGGCCACAATATACACCAAACCAACAAAACAGGAATTACAATCCCAATTCTTATTGTGGTTTCCACAAAATTTGGGGTCATGATACTAGAACGTGTCGTGACTACAATAAATTCATGCAACGTTTACCAGAAGAACAAAGAAAGTTCTTCACAGATTTGTTTTTGGCAGATCCTGTATCATCACCATCAAACACGCTAGCATGGGCAGTTTCCCCTCAGAATGCTCCTCTCAAGATCTTTAACGATCCACTCCCAAATCATGATAGCAATAGGCTAAATCCAACTGGAACGAACAAAAGTGCAATGACAGGAAACAATGATCATGAAGCCTCGACTTCACTAAATCCATCAGTTGCACCACAGTTGGGAAGTCAACCGAGACCCAAGATAGTCAGTTTAGTAGAATTAGACGCTGAACTACCTATCGAAGCTATAGCAAGAACGCGAGAATATTTCTCTCAACCGAGCCCAAATCATCTGCCAGAAACAGATAAGAGTCAGCAAATAGTAGAAAAACTCATAGGTGCCTATGATTTAATTAGTGACCTAACAAAAACCTTCTCGTACATTTCATTATTGGATTTACTAAAGAACCCTCCTCCTCATAGAGCTGCTCTTTTAGAAGCATTAGGTCTAGGTCATCTAATTAACATCACTCCACCTCCTGAAACACAAGTAAATCACATAGATTTTGATATCCACCCTCCGGGATAGCCGGACAAGAATGTCGAATTCATATTCGAAATAAGTAAGATGCCCAAAGATGCTGAGATCGCACGCCGAGGTGATCCAGTCTTACACTTACAAGTATGGGTTTATAATAACTATGAAAAACGGGCAATGGTTGACGACGGGGCCGCAGTTAACATAGTCCCTTTCTCTTTCCTCCAAAAACTTGGATATGGGGAAACAAACTGTTCTAGCACTCAAAATACGTTGAGAGGCTATGATAGCCTTAAAGCCACTTCGATAGGAACCATAATACTGTCGGTCACCTTCGGACCCAAAACAATCCTGACTGAGTTTTATATTATAGATTGGGAAACTAATTATAATATGATACTCAGCCGACCATGGATACACTGAATGAAGGCAATCCCTTCTACGTTATTCCAAGAAGTAAGATTCTTACATCTAAGAAAGGCATTTGTAGCCAAAGGTGATCCAAAACCTTTCAATTTGCACCTAGCTGATATAAAGAAAAGACCAGGGGTGCACTCGGAATTTGAACTTCCAACAAACCACCTTAATAAACCCACTGACCCAAAACTAGAGGAAAAGTTGGTACCTACGAAGGATCTTGAAACTATCAGCATAGCCAAAACAATCCCAACCCCCAAAGATAAAACTAAAGAAACAGTATCTTTAGGGACTACTGCGAAAATCGTTGAGTTGATAGAACAAGATTCACCAATGTTCTTACCATTTGATTCAGTAGGCATAGGATATTCCCTAGGTGTTGGTTCCCTTCCAGCAGAGGACCTTTGTATGGTAGAAGTAGAATGCGCAAATGCAGCAAATGCCCCAACATATATACTCCCGACTAAGTATTGGACTCTCCATTTCGATGGAGCTAAATGCCGTTATGGAGCGGGGGCAGGTATAATTCTTACTTCGCCCGAGGAGAAAGTCCTCCCATTCACCTTTAAGTTAAACTTTGAATGCACAAACAACGGTGCTGAGTACGAAGTCCTCCTCCTTGGCCTCACCTTAGCCAAAAGAATTGGTGTTGATAACATCAGAGTCTTAGGAGACTCGCAATTAGTGGCAAACCAAGTTTCTGAGGTATATGAAACCAAAGCCGAGCACTTGCAGCTTTAGAAAAATGCCGTATTAGATTTAAACAAGGAATTTAACTTCATATCCATTGAAACAATCCCGTGAGAGAAAAATCTTCTCGCCGATTCAATAGCAACTTCAGCATCACATTTTACTCCAAGTAATGAGTTAGAAGATACCCATTTCACAGTGTCCATTCATGATGAACCACTGATAAAAATAACGACAAATCCCCTTTCAAGTGGAATTGAATCTACCACCCCAGACCATGGCAATAATAATATGGCCACTTTGGAATACTTAAATGCCTATGTGCATTACATATCTCCTATCATATGCTAGATTTGTCCTTAATTCCACATTCATCTTCCTACTTCGGGAATCCCATGATGGATCTCCCCTCACAAACGGAACCTAGCATATACGCAGTAGAAAATGGGGAGGATTTGGATTTACCTCCAGCACCACCTGAGTTTGAAGAGGGTAACACCTCTTTGATCGAGGAGACAATCGATGTCAACACCGAGACAGAAGATGAACCGAGAATATTGAAACTAGGTTCTTCGTTAACCCCAGAAGAAGTGGAAATACATACTCAGATCCTCAAAGAACATCAGAAGGTGTTGGCATTTAATTATAAGGAGATGACAGGAGTCACACCCCACATTGCGGTGCACAACCTCATCACTAAATCAGATGCAAATCCAATTAAACAAAAATCAAGACCCATGAAGCCCAAAGTAGCTCTCATGGTAAAGGAAGAGGTAATAAAACTCCTCCAGGTAGGATTCATCAAGCCAGTCAACTACTCCCAATGGGTATCTAATATCATCCTCGTTCTTAAGAAGAATGGGAAGATACACATCTGCATAGATTTTCAAGATATTAACAAAGCATGTCCTAAGGATGACTTCCCGTTACCATCCATCGATGTTATTGTTGATGCAACAACTAGTTTTGAACTTTTGTCCCTCATGGATGGATTCTCGGGATACAATCAAATCAGAATATCTAAGCAAGATCAAGCTAAAACCACATTTATAACTCCTTGGGGAACCTATTGCTATGCTGTTATGCCATTCAGTCTTAAGAATGCTGGTGCTACGTACCAGTGGGCCATAACATATATATTTCATGATCTAATTCATAAAATCATGGACTCTTACGTAGATGACTTGTTGGCTAAGGCCAAGAAGCGTTGTGACCATCCTGAAGTACTTTGTGTCATTCTTTCATGTCTAATAGAATACGGAGTCACATTAAACCCAGAGAAATGTGTCTTTGGTGTAACAGGAGGGAAGCTCCTAGGTTATATCATATCGTCATGAGGGATAGATGTCGACCCAACCAAAATTCGGGTTGTCCTCGAAATGGTTCCACCTTTGGTTGATTCTGGAATCAGATCATTTCTCGGAAAAGTTAGGTGCAATCCAAAGATTCATCCTGGACTTGAGCTTTGCTATTCATCCAATTAATAATTTACTCAAGAAAGACTATAGCATTGATTGGACCGAAGACTGCAATGAAGCTTTTAGCACAGTTAAGCGTTTCTTGCTGTCACCACCTACACTAATGCCACCTAAGCTAGACCGCCCATTGATTTTATACTCACGAGCTACCAATGTCTCGTTAGCTTGCATGTTGGCCCAAGAAGACGATGACAAAAGAGAACGCGTGATTTATTTCATTAGCCGAACACTGCTCGACTATGAAACACGCTATACACAAGCAGAACGAGAATGTCTCGCCATAGTCTTTGCAACCAAACGCCTAAGACACTATATGCTAAATCAAGAAACAAGGGTCATGGTAAAAACGGACCACTTACGAACCTTCCTCACACAAGGGTCCTTGTCTAAAAAGGCTGGACATTTTATAACCTTAATGGGAGAATTCGAATTAACATTTGTAAATCAGAAGTCGGTTAAAGGAAAAATCATTACAGATTGGTTAGCTGACAACCCATTAGATGGAGGTGATCTAGTAGATTTAGACTTTCTAGATGATTGTGTATACTACATCGAAACCCGACCCACTATCTCTGAGTGTCCCTAGTACGCTGACATCATTAACTATATCATGGACCATACATATCTAGAAGGAGCTACACCACAACAAAGAAGACGATTATGCATAATCATAGCTGAATACGTCGTTATAGAGTAGGTGCTCTATCGAAAATCATTCGATGGAATGCTCCTAAGATGTGTCGACACGGAGGAATCCAAGAAGATTCTCCATGAATCTCACAACAGAATATGTGGAGGCCACTTTGGTGGCCATTGCCACTGCTTGAAAAATACATCGAATGGGGCTATTTCTGGCCCACTCTAGAACATGACGCAATAGAGTTTATACGCAGGTGTCGTAAGTGCCAAGAATTCATCCCATGAGATCCACATGCCGGCACAAGTCCTACAACCAATCGCTACTCCATGGCCCTTTTCTACATGGGGCCTAGACTTAATAGGGAAATTCTCTCCCTCATCCACAGACAGCCATAATTTTATAATCACGGCCACTGAATATTTCACCAAATGGGTAGAGGCTATGCCTCTTACCACTGTACCTTGTTCTATAATCGCCAAGTTCATTTTGAATCAAATCATTTACAGGTATGGTATCCCACAAATCATTATCTCCGATAATGGAACTTCCTTTAAGAATGAAGAGGTTCATGAGCTATGCAATAAATTTAAGATAAGCCATCATACGGCTTCCTTGTATTATCCCCAAGCCAACGGGCAGGCTGAAGCAACAAACAAGACACTGAAAGCCATTCTCCTTAAAATGGTGAAAGAAAACAAACGAGATTGGCATTTGAAGTTATATCCGGCCTTGTGGGCCCACCGAACCTCAATAAGAACACCAACGGGAGCAACTCCTTTCTCGCTAGTATTTGGGGCAGAAGCAGTTCTCCCACTTGAGGTCGAAATACCCAGTCTCCGCATTTCATTACAAGGGATTCTAGATGAAGACGCTTACAGAGAAGCACGTCTTTCTCAACTAGAAAGCCTAGATGAAACTAGGTTAGATGCTGAGTAGCGGCATAGAGCTTATGCTGACCGAATGTGCCGGCAGTACAACAAGAAGGTCTATGAACGCGATATATACGAAGGTGATCTAGTTCTAAGACTAGACAACCGGATCGACAAGAAGACCAGCGAAGGAAGGAAATTCTGGCCCAAATGGTTTGGCCCATACTGAGTCATGAAGGAATACGGAAATGGTGCTTACCTCTTATGTACGCTAGAAGGTGAGGAGTTTGGTGAAACAGTCAATTCCCTGCACCTCAAGTGTTTCTACGCATAAGCAGCTAGCACTACTTGTATAATTATCTACATTGCATCTTCATATAGTTTAAGATCATTTTGTCCACTTGTTCCTTACATAAATTGTGATCAAGGAATCTATTCTCAAAGAAATTCACTACAAACTCATGATTTTGTTGTCATAAAGCTCTTTAATCATACCTCTCCATCTTTATATATCATCGAATCATCTCAGAATCTTTTATCAAATAAAGATAGACATGACAAAGTCTTAACGGTAACCATACCAAGATCTGCAAGTTTATTCTCACTTTGATTTCTTCTTAGGATAGGTGTCTTGCCTATGGTCTGTTCTAGAAGCTTCATGGTGTCACATCTATCCCATATGAATATCTCTTTGGGAATAAGCACATACTGACATTTTACTCAAAGAAACAAATCAACAAGTAATTAAATAGAAAATTTTAATTTTACACATTTCCTTGCCCCACCAACCTTCGGTGATGAGCTTGCATCTCTTACTAGTGACGTAGGGTTGGGAAAGGATGGAAATGACCCTTACTCACCTATACCTTGCCCACGGTGATAAACCCACGCTTCTTACTAGTAGTATGGGGTAAAGTGTAGGGGGTCTTCTTGACAAATAAGTACAAATGCTCATACGCAAACAAAGAAAATTTTCAAACTTTGAGTCAAAAAAAAATGAAACAGATGTTCAAAATCCCAAAAGAGTTAAAATCCTAAAAACCTAGATTTTGTCTACTATGCGGCCATCTACGGGTCTAAGTCTAGATAAACCGCAAAGCAAGTTGCATCCAAAACTATAAAGTCACTTGAGTGGAGTTGGCTTGTAGTTTCCAATTTGGTTCCGCCAAAGCTTTGTCTATCTTTCATCACTATCATTTCACCACATTTCATAACTTGCGCCCTTTTTGGCTCTTGCAGATGAGCCCTCGCATCTTACTAGTTGCGTGGAGTTAGGAATGGGGCAAGTTAATCTGTTCATCATACTGGTCATTTTCATCACTTTGCCAAAACAAACATGAGGTATCCATATTGCTCACAAAAGATAAGATTCAAAATCACGATATATCTACATTATCATGTATCAGCATCATGAAACACAAAATGAAAACAAGCATTTACATCATTTGTTCACCATTGCATACATTCTAAAAAGCATACAAACATACATCGTAGTATACACAAAGAAACTAGAAATAGAAAAGAAACCATGAGTGCTAAGTTTTGATCCAAAACGAATGCATATATATAAATAATCAATGTTTATATACAATGCCATCGTGCACTAGGCATGGTAAAAACGCTCAAAGAGCCCGTGATATATAAAGTACAAAATACACAAGGACCAAATGGCCTCTCAACCCCTACGTGACCCCTCCGAAGGTGCACCTCCCTCACCTAGGAATCCGGCTATGCCGGCACTCTGAATGTACAGAGGGCTCAGGGTCCCGAGGGGCAGCCACAGTCTCACCACGAGAATGGCTCCTCATAAGGCGCTCAGCTGTCCTGTAGCCCGCTAACTCTGTGCACAGGGTCGACACCATCCTGGCCACATGCCAAACGGGAGCGAAGACATCGGTATGTCTACCAGCTGCTGAGGGCTCCCTGACATCTACAGACATCTCCGCACGAGTCCTATCCATGGGGATCATCAAGGAATTGGTACATACCCTACAGATCAGATCCCGCCACTCGTCAATAGTCTCTACAAAAAAAGAAGAAAAACAAATCAGAAACCAAGCAAGAGGCTAAAAGATACAAGATAAAAACACAAGGAGAGATAGCAATTAAAACAAATCCTAAATTAAACAAACGTTAAAGAAGGAAGAAAGGATAACTTACTCAGATCACCGGGCCTCCAAGATGGGTCACTGGGACTGGCACCTGCCGCGGATGCTGTTGCCGACTGAGGGGTTGCTCCTGTGGCAGGGGCAACATGTCACCCTACAACTGACTCATCCTCTCCACCATGGCCCTAAGAGAGTGGCTCCTCTGAAACTAGAGTGTCCTTCTCTGCGCTCTGCTCATCCCTCTCTGCCTACATAATATCCTGAGTGTCATGCCACTCAGGATCACTGTCATCAGTCTGCTCCTCCAACCCTCCCTCTGTAAGCTCCTCAGAGTCAGAGTCAATATCTATAGGGTCATCGCTATTATGAGCAGGACCTGCAGCAATCTGAAGTAAGGGTGCCCGAGGTGCACCAGCTCTCCCTCTAGCATGAACTATCCTCCTGGCTACAATAGGAATGCCAGGAGTGATCACTGTCCAACCACGGCCTCTAGGCCCCCCTCTGGCCTCACGAACTGATTTGTAAACTGGCCGCCACTGGGGGAAGCATGCCCATATACGGTAGGCCAAACTGCTAAGGAACTCTGCCAAAAGGATGTACCTCCACTCGTCCCACTCGATCAATGAGCTGCCCTGTGGTGGAGCAAGAGATCAAGGTAAGAGTCTCCTCTCCCCATATGTCGGCCATAAGCCGGTACGGTGTCGCCTCCATGTCTGCAGTAGTAAGGGAGGCAACTGGCTGGTGAGGTGCTCTAAGCACTGACATATCTGTCCATCTGGCTGCCCTCACAGCCCCAGGATCTGCCACCTCTACGCCTCTACCATAAGGGATAAAACACTCATACACCCAACTCATGACTAAAGTCAGGTGGCTCAATGACTGTCCCTGTAAATGGACCACCCTGTATAAATCATGGTAGGTGGTCCCCAAAATATCTTCACCCCAGGCGTATATCCGGCCATGCCCCTCTATCTGCGTAATGATGGGGGCCCAGCAGTATAACAATGTATCCCCTCCCTTGTCCCCGATCAGTCTTGAGGCAAGGATCCCCATGACGTCCTGTCGAAGTACGGGGATAGGAAAAGAAGGAATGGATCGAACTCTCACTCCCCTTCTTCGACCCCGTGGAGATAACTGCATCTCCCATATATGCTGCCCACTATGCAATCTGTGCCTGTGAGCCTGCTGTCTCTAATGTAAGTCTCCTCCCGATGATTGGGACCCCCAAAATATGGTAGACATCCTCGAGTGTGATGGTCCACTCACCATGGACCCCTGGCTGTCAGAAGGTGTTCTGATCTACATCCCAGTAAGAGAATAAGTCACAAAGGATGTGACTAGATGGTGTAACATGAGGCACACGTGATATACGTAGTATACCAGCCCTCTGAAGTGTGTCCTCCTTGTCTTGCGAGAGGGCATCCAGTACTCCTGAGAGCCAATCACACTCTCTCTCTGCTCCATCTAATATACTCCTCTCTCGCCTGCATACACCCAAAAACACACAAAACAGAGCAAGTTAATATCTGAACAATACCAAGAGGTCATAAAAATGCATAGAAGTACAAAAAAAATACAAACACAATCTCAAATATAAGTTCTTTTGCATTCTGTGCAGAACCGCCGCCCTGAGCAGGGAGGCAGTTTTGTAACCACCGCCTTAAAGGTGGTGGTCGTGTAACCGCCGCCCTGAGCAGGGCAGCGGTTGCGTAACCCGCCGCCCTAATCCAAGGCGGCGGTCGTGGTCTGAAAACCCACGCGGGTTTTTAATCTTAAAAAGCCTAAAACAAGCAAAAAATGACCATTTGACCTAAAAATGGAGCCTACCCAGTAGGCGCCCCCCCCTAGGTGGACCTTTTGAACCTAATATTTTCAAAAATAACCCCCCCATTACAACAAATTTAACATTTCAAATTTAAAGGGGGAAAAACACAAAATTGAAGAAAACCAACCTGTGATCTAGCAGGGCGGTGTTCCGCACGTGGAGGCATGATCACGATCTCGCTGTGGACGTTTTGACTATACTCATGCAAGAAACCATTGCCGTGGGTCCCAGAGCTCAAAAACAATCAAATCAACTCGCGCAAATGAATAGGAAAATGGGCCCACTTTCATATATATAGCACTCTGTTTTGTTTTAAAAGATTTTTTCGCAGGTTTGGAGCGCTGATGGAGGTAAGTCCCTATCCCCGCGGGAATGGTACGTTCTCATTCCCTATTATTTTAGCGTTTATTTTCCAAACTATTGTATCTATATGCACTTGAGTTCTCCTTTCGTTTTGTAGATAGAGGGAATTTTGGATGGCATAATTTCAACACACGGACGTCTAAGGTATAACTTCTAAACTTCCCATTTCGGGACTGCCATACTCAGACCCATCGTTTTCTGCCTCTTCATGGCTAAAACGCTTCTCTGAGGGGGCAATATGTACGTACCCAAAATTGTAATGTACTGTACTGCGGAACAGCTTAATAAGTGCCCCAATGATGATGCAGGTCTCTTCGCAAAGTTTTCGGGGTCCAGAAAAGCCCTAGGAGTATGCGTTAACATCCTGCATACCCCGCTTAGCCCCCGCGTCCTTTTTTTCCCCCTTTTTCCCTCTTTTCTTGCCCCTTTTCTCTTTAGTATCGAAACCGCTGCGCCCTGACTGGGCGGCGGTCCTGTAACCGCCACCCTGAACAGGGCGGCGGTCCTGTAACCACCGCCCTGAGCAGGGCAGCGGTCCTTTACGTGTTTTTCAGAACGTTCTTTTGACGTGACTCGCCTGAAATATCAGCGTTTCACCAGCTTTCCTTTCCGACTTAAGCTTGCATTTATGTTTTTGGTCCCCTGGAATAGTGTTTTTCCTTTGTTTATTGTTTAGGAGTTCAGTTTGATTTTGATTTTTGGGTGATTGAATTCCTATAAATGAGTTACTTGTGCTCAAGCAAATGGCCCTGAAGTTTACCTCTGAATTTCTCTTTGTTGTAGATTTAATTTTCATTGTTGCTTAGAGTTCTTAGTTCAGTTCTTTACATGCTTAGTTAGCATTGTCCAGCTATTGGTAAGCCACATATCCAGCTTGTGCAAATAGTGTTGTTGTTCTATCTAATCCATTAGAAGTAGAATAGCTTAGGAAGCCATTAAAGTTGTAGGTTTTTCTCTTCAAACAGGATAGTTTCAGGTTCTGGACGCATTATGTTGCATGATTCATAAAATCCCGCTAGGAATTACATAAGCCAAGCTCTGTACTCTTGCGCTATCCCTCTCCTACTCACATTTTCAGTCTACATTCTGAGCCATCCTTGGCCCAATATCTATTTCTATCGATGCTGGCATTACAAGATTTTCTGGATCCACGTGAACATGAAATAACGAGGAGATCATACTAAGGGGATAAGATCACACACACCATCGGATTCGCCACTGTTCTGTGGAATCCAGGTTCTAAGCTTTCAAAGTTCTAGTTAGAATCATATCAAATTGAGTAGTTAACCACTTTATTTCGGTAAATTCTATTCTCGATATTGCCAGGGAAGCTGTGGGGATTGATAGTTTCTGAGAAACTATGATTCACTCCTCACTTCTGAGGTAGGATCGAGAATCCTGCAAATAGATTAGTTATTTCATTGTTTAGAATATATATACAAATTGCACAGACAAATAGCTACACTCGGCTATTTTGTTTGTTTTAAATTATTAGTTTAGTTGTCAATTCTAAATATTTTAAATAGTTGCTTTCTTAAATTCTTATAAATCATCAAAAAAATACAAAAAATAAGTCATATATGCTTAAATATATTTTGTATACTTAGAGTTCACTTTATTACAGTTTGTTTATATTATTGCGCATTTGTATGACAATTACGGGACCTAGGGAGCCCAGAGAATACGTGTTTTCGAGCCAATCGTGCCTCAGCACAATCTCATAACAGCAATAACTGATATTGACCAGAATCTTAGAATCCAAGTCTTCCAAACAATAGCAGACTTCCAGCAGATCAGATCTCAGTTAGAAGGATTAAACATAGAAGACGACCAAGCACATACGTTTTGGTCAAATCAGCCAAACTACAGACTACCCTAGAAAAACATCTATATGACTGTAGAAGGGTTTGAAAGAGAACAAACATTTAGGTGTGACCCTTTAGTTCCACAACCAGACGTAGGAGACACCCTCACAGACATAGATACCGGCCTAAGAATCCATGTTGTAAGAACGCCTGTGAGGTATTCTGAGAAGATCGCACAACTGTTGATTCTAAACATAGAAGCTGAGAAAGCGTATGATTATTGGATACTAGGGATTAGGACTTGACTCCACGCATGACCATAGCTGGCCCACAACAGCCACGAACCTATGGTTGTGACCCACAGATCCCACAACCCAACAAATCCATAAGTCGAATTAGATATAGATACACTGGCCTACGCACACTAGTATTCCAAGTCTACTCCACTTCCACCTATTATCATCTAACAATTGTCCTTACTAGATATAGCAGCTAACGAAGCTAGAGAATTCTAGACTGGGCCAGAGAACCGTCCATAGAGTCAATTGTTTCCACCATCCACCATATGACCTTATCTAGAGACATACACGAAACTATCCCAGGTCATTTCCCACGTGTTTCCACAACCCATAGATTGAATCACGCCAGAGCTCGATATTGATTGGAGCCTTCGAGCGGTCATCCTTTCCGATCGATCTATCACACTAGTCGAGGTTAGAAGGGCCTTCTTTGCCTTAGATTCACAAATTCCACTAGTGCGTGTCGAAGACATCAGACTGCCTAACTAGTCTTGTCTGCATCCCACGCATATTCCTTCCCCACCGGTTGTCTCGGCACGACCTCGGGAGGTCGGGTACGTGGAAGAGTTACCTGTAGATTCCCACGCTCGCTTGTCACTTTTCCGGCGTACACACACCTTCACAAAACTCTAGTATTTTTACTAGAAAATCACTTGTAACCTTCAATTTGGAGAAAAAACTCTTTTAGATAGTTTGCAAAAGACATTTTTTAGGCCTCAGGTCACTGTTTGACTAGGTCAAACTGACTTAATTACAATAGGTGGCTTTGGAAAACTCATCACCGTTTGTAACCCATTTTCCAGTTCTCAGTTCCATTGACTCCGATGAATTCTACATATATAGGAGAGCATGTAGGAAAATTTCCATTACATGTTCATCTATCGAAGGTCAGTTTTGGATGAGGTTTTCTTATCCCTTGAGCTAAAATTGGTTACTGTTGAAACTAGCCCAATTATGACCAATGGCCTTGGAAAACAAGCCACTAATTGTAAATCATTCACTAGTTCTGAATTCTATCATTTACTGTGAATTCTTGGTATATAAGAGGACACATATAAATTTACCTAATGCATATTTTCTCATCAGAAGATAACTTTTGAACGTGGTTCTTTAGCTTCTGAGCCAACATTAGACGTTTTTGCAACTAGTAGAATAATGAGAAATAAGCTCGTAGGACCCTATCCAAGTGAATTAACCATCATAAAATTTTTTGAGACATATAAGTAACTATATGAAACTCTCCCATGTGGCTTGTGGTCTGAAATGTGACTTTTAGAAAAATAGTGTTTTTATCCCTTCCCTATCTCTCTATCTCTCCTTGGTTAAGAAATTAAGTGAAATGAATATATGTCTCTAACCCTATCCTTTCGAATGAAAATTATTATTACTATATAAATGAGAAACTAAAAACGTTAATTATGCTAGATTTAGGTGGTTGCCATGTCAGTGATTTATCGTTGATTTCATGCTCATATGGTTTTGTAGGATGTAAGTAAGATGACAAAACGAAGTGGTTGTAATTCATTGTGTATTTTTATAATTTACATTTTCAAGGTAAGAAACACAACACACCAATTATTTAATCATCAATTGCACACTGAAATTTCACTATAACCTATTAAATTCAATTTCATTTAACATATATGTCCAACCCATTTTTATTTAGTTTCCATACATATAACTAAATAAAAAATATATGTAGTTCTACGTTACAGTAAAGTTTATTATTTAAATTTGGAAATATGTATGAGATGCTAGTTTTAGGGGTGCTTTGGGAAATGTGCATTTGACCATCGGTGTCATTTTTTATTCAGTTATACATAAGGAAACAAAATAAAAATGGGTTGGACATATATGTTAAATGAAATTGAATTTTATAGCTTATAGTGAAATTCCAGTGTGTAATTGATGATTAAATAATTGGTTTGTTGTGTTTCTTACCTTGAAAATGTAGTGAAGATATCTAAACGAAACATTCAACCCTAGTATAAAATTCGTGTATAAATACCCTTCTTGTGTGATTCTTTTAGCATATAAAACTAAAACCTTAGGATGAACATAAGATGATAAATCTTGTATTTGATGACACCCTCTAGCTTAAGGAAATAAGAGCCCAAGTTGAGATTGCCATCCTAGCTGGTATGCTTAGCGACATTACCATGAGCCCAATAGTTAGGAACAACATGGTTAAGCTTTACCTTGGGTAGGTAGTTCCCTCCTATGATTGGTAGTCATGTGTGTATAAAAAACAACTTTAAAAATGATTTAAAACCCTCTTGGCCTGAAACACATGTAGAGTGATTAGTATTGGGTGGAAAATAATGTCGACTACCCTTGCAATTCACATCAAGAGTTGTGATTATAAATGAACTCGATACCAAATCTCAAATGTATTTTGGGTTCTAGGATGCAATACTAAGATTGGTGAGGGACTAAATCTATGACATGTATCCTTAATGTGAACCACAATCCTTTAAACGAAGCAATATTTCCTCTTGTTCCCCACTTTTCCTAATGTGTAATGAAATTTCAATTCCCTAGGACGCGAGCTAGTAGGGTCACGAGCATGCAAATGTCCTTATTGACAATGGGTTACTCAACAAATTTCAAAACACTATTTAAATCAAATTAAGTGAAATCATTTTAAGATGAATGTAATTGATTCGAGTGGATCCTATGTTTTATTTACCCATACTTGAAAATATTGAGGGTGAATCATCTTGAACCCCTCTAAAACAAGAGTGTCAACTTGACAAGAAGTATTAAATGTACCTAGAGTTACAAGATGAATTTGGAGATAAGGGTGTTCAAGCACTCTAGTTGTGACCCTAGTAAGGTGTTTAAAATTTATAATCGAATTCCTCCTAGTAACACACATCTAATACTGAATTATACAAAAATCCAACCTTGGTTGAGTGTGAATCATAATCCTTAGGACCTTGATGACTAAGCATTTAAATTAAGAAGATAGGACACACAGTTAGTTGTAATTACTTCAAACATGAATCAAGTAACCTTAGGAATAAAATGCTAATATGAGAATAATGTGTAATCCATTAAATCTTGCACTAATAAACCTCACTTTCATTTGAACCTTCCTTATGGCAATGAGATAAATTACAAAACCCAAAAAAAAAAAATTAAAAGACAAACCCTTAGAACAAACACCAGTGGCTCATGTGGGAGTATATGTTCCTATCAACAATCACACCATATATTTCTATTTCGATAAGGGAAACAAGTAAAATTAGAGGGAGTAACTACAAGTGAAATGTTAAGTAAATTAAGGATAACATTGTATAGTTTTAAGAAGAATGAAGGACCACATGATAAGTGATTTTCAACAATTAAGGCCAATAATGAAAGATAGAGGTAATGAAATTTTAAACTAGGAAAGTGTGGTGTCATGGATGGTAGCCTTATGTGTAACTAAATACCCTATTATCAAATGTGTGAATTAAAAAAGTAATTTAAATAATGTACATGATCATTATTCAATGAGTTACACCATAAGTTAAATGTTAAACAATATAAAAAGAAATCTAGGAACATGAAAAGGAATGTATGATTCACATATTATGAGCCTTTGTAGAACTTATGTTAAATATTGAATCATCATTGTAATAACTATGAAATTATAAAAGTATCATGTTGTGAGAAGACCCTATCTATAAGCTTATACTATTGTTGAATCGTTATGTTGTACCTTGTCATTTTAAAAAAAAGTTTCCTTGATGAGCATCATGTGGGTTAATGTTTGTGCAAACGTAACATGTGCCATGCATTGTCTTAAGCAATCCTTGGTGTTGTCTTATATCAATAAATGTAAGTAAAAAAAAAGTTATTCTGGTATTTTTACTGTTGTATTTGTGTGTGTAAAATGTGGGCATTACAAAATATATATTTTTCTTGTTTCTAGAAATTTAAGAGTTTATTTTTTTATTTAAAAATTCCTTTTGATGTATTTCTTAAGATGTCATGCATTTCCAAACTTTTCTCAATTTTGAAACTTGCTAATTGTTTATCTATTGCAAGGGATATTGATAAATTCTCCTCGAAAGCAAGTGCCTCAAGGGGCATGCTGGGATTACTATGTGATCAAATATGGTCACATGGGATAGAACACACTATTTGAAAGATGTTGTTGTTATGCTATAGTTCCCTTACCCTTTCTTTTTTTATTTTATTTGTTCACAAATCACATGCATCATGTCTACTTGTCTCATTGTGTCTACTTGTTCAAGCTTATTATGTGATATTTTCCATGCTTTCAATCATCCTATTCCTTCATCATTATCTATATTAACCTTTTGTATTCCACCTTAGATGTTTTTAACCCCTTTATAATTAGGTTTCCCCCAAGACCAATGCCATCATACCTTTTTGAATTTGGGTCACCATTGTGAGTTAGGACATGATATCTCCTTGGTGATCTTTCCCCTTCTCCACGTACAGTGATTATCTCTTGGCATTGTTGTATCTAGGGAGGATTACAAATATATGGTCACACACATGCTACATGAAAGTATTTATAACTCTTATTAGTATATTATCATGAACTTTTATGTTTTTGATTGGTCATTAATTGTTATATACTAGAGTAGATGTAGGTTTTCTTTGATGTATTGCATTTTCTTACTATATTATTCCACTTGGTTTTATCCATCCCTTGATTTATTTTATTTGGAATCATAGAAGTATACCTATATTTATATTAGTTATAGGCCTTGGAAATGAATAATTATCCTAAGTTTAGGGTCAATATATTCTATAATTAAAACAATTGTTCTCATTGATCACCTCCGTATCTATATCATGTGTCTATAATTATATTTGATCCCCACATTTGAGAACCCAAATGGGAACCTATCCTTTCCCATCATAAAATATGGTGATACCGACATGAATATTACTCTACCGTAAATTATGTCGTATTTGACAGAATTTTTAATTTGTTTATTTCTTCTCTACTATGGGTCCTTTTACAAAACCCTACTAGATGACCGTTCCTATTTGCACATTAGTCATATTATTCATATTCCATTATTCCCAATGGAAACTTACAACATGGCCAATTATTTAATAAACCTCTTTGATTTCAAATTTAGCCTCTTTGATATCACTAGCCCTTTGTAAACTTCCTGTAAGATCGATCATGCTGGAAAAATATTTCTAAAAAATCTATATCAAGTATCATTTATTCAAAATGGAACACTTAGTTGATCATTCTACTATATCCTCTACCAAACCATCTATTTTTGATAACAACCACGAGGCTGGAGGTATTCCTAAGTTGGTTCCTCAATATTATAACTATTTGGCCATAAGATCTGCCAATGATAAGAAGCCAAAATTTCCATAATGTAATATACATAACAGATCCAACATCTAAAACCATGTATTGTAAATTGAAAAAAAAGGGGAAACAAAAATATTCCCCTGATTCTGATTGTATTCCATCCATGCATATATTTCTTCAGGATTTCATTAAAATATGTAGGAGAGTCACTTGATTGATGGAAAAACTGTCAGCGCTCCCTGTGGGATTTATTACATGGAATAACCACCCCTCATGGATGGAATAACCAATTTCCTTGGATTCATTAACTCTGATGATTGTATCAAATATTAATGCCTACAGGTTTGTGTCTAACAGAAATTGTTTCCAATATTTGGTATCAAAGTGAAAGGTCACATGTTTGAGTCCCCTCGGGTAATGCTATGGGGGGGGGTTTGCTATAAAATATGTCGGCGCTCCCTATGGGATTCATGACATGGAATAAATGCCTCCCATGGATGGACTAATCACCTCCCTTGTATTCATTAACTTTTGTGATTGTATCGAAGATTAATGCTTACAGGTTTTATTCTAGTAACAAAAATTTCCAACACTGACATATTACCAAAATGCATTGAGGAATATCATTCTATAAATTTGGATTCAAATATCAATCATACTGAGACTCCTCCAAATATAAAAAAAAATTCTCCTAACAATAATACCAATCTTCCTCAAAATTATGATCATACTCAACTTATGATGTAACTATAGACACTCAATCACACACTTTGGGTATTTATCTAGTCTTGATCTTATACCACTATTTATATGATTCCTAAGAGAGAAAATTACTAATTGATCACTTTTTTTGGCCACCTTTGCTTGCTCTCTATTTCCTCTTTTGATTTGACGCTCCTCCCAACCTAGTCTGTCTTTTCATACTTTAGAATTTCTCACTATGGACACCATCACCTAGTTAGGATGCCATTGCCGAGGCACCTTAATCCACTCTAAGTGCCTTGACATATTTATAATTTGTTCGTATATTTTGGGTATTTTCTAGGCATTTGGGCATATTATTTTCTTACTACTTATCCTTTTAGTGATTAATTATGAAATTCAACCAAGGGAATCATATAAATACAAAGATATGTGATCATAATAAAGGACCAATCATTAAGCATCTAGTATCTCTACCTAAGGTTGCATCCAAAGGAATTTACAAGAGCATTCAAACATCCATCTAGAATCCATACAAGGGAAAGAGGATGCATCTTTCTACATACACTTCATAGGAGGGGAAGTTCATTCTTTTATGCACACATCTATCTATATTTTAACATCAAGCTATTTATCGTTATCAAGTGTGACGCACACAAGACCCACCCAGGGCATGATTCCTACATGCACACACACACAAAACTACATGGGTTGTGGAATGTAGTGAAGCACTTGGTCATAATTTCACTTTGTTGATAGTCGAGGAAAGTCTAACCTCCCATTTTGGATCTTTTGTTTTTGGGATTTGATGTAGTTTGGGGGTTTTACAGGTGATTCTTTCTTATTGCAAGTTTTATAAGAATAATAGAAAATTACAGTGACATACAGGAGATCATATGTGATAACCACAGAATATATCACGACCCTATGAAATAGTGTTTCAAATCTTCTTAACAGTCACATGTTCCCAAAATAGGTCCCTAGCGCCCTAGATGCCCCTGGCCCTATATAGGCACCCTGGTCTTGACATTTCTGAAACCTCTGCAATTTTCTAGGTATTATTATGACACACTTCCACTATGTTCAAACAATTTTTTTATCTCTACACACTTTTGGCATCACTACAAATCAACTAAGTCTTTTTATCTCCTCATTTGCAAGTATGGTTTCTAATCTAAATAGCTTATTTTCTTGGTGTAGACACTGAAAATTAGGACATATTCCCCTAATGCCTTTCAATTAAATAAATTCACACTGTACCCACTCATGTCCCTTGTGTACACATATTAATTAATGTAATTACAATAATTAAATTAATTAATTACTTCACCTCTCCACCTCACCTAAAGCCAACTCACTTATCCACCTCACTCAAGACCCATTCACAACTTATTAATTAACTAGGACTAAGTCTATACCAATCCTAACCAACTAAGATTTAGTCTAGACCTATCATTAACTACCACTACTTATCCAAGAAGGACTCATACTTATCTGGGTGGAGTCTGTCACTTGAGACCCAGATTAAAGATATCAATCACACCAAAAATAGAAAATATAAGGCTATTTTTGGCAAACCTAGACTTATCCACCTTAACCGACATCGGTTATTCCTCGAACGACATCAGTCACCTAACCACCATCAATTAGGTTAAATATTTTTTTCCAACTCTTCACTTGGGTTGGTTGGTGATCGATTCATTGGGATGAGTCTTATTTCATTCAAACATGAATCCAAAACCTTCTAGCATCTAGACAACACAAAAAACTCAACCACAGGTCCAAGCAAGCATCCGGTTATCCTTCGAGAGAGTTGGTACACTCATGGGAACTCACCGGGAGCACTACCGTGACACTGAGTTCAAGATCTCTTCTCAGACCAACTACCATCCACCTTGATTCACAGGATATGAACGTGCAAGTAAGTATTTGTGATTGCTTAAAGTATCGATCCTTTACTTATTTTATTATATTTCATTTCTTCCTATATTTGTTTATCTCCTTCTTTCCACCAACCCACTATTCAACCCTACCAAACCTTTACACCCTCTCTAATCACCTTCTCATTATTCGTAAGCCTTTTAAGTAATTTTACGACCCTACCTACACCACGCTTACTCTTTGTGTAATCACTGAGAGGTTTTAAAACCCATTTTAATAATTTCTCACGAATTACCCCTACTAACGTCGGTTACTTAGCCATCTTCGGTCACCTAGCCTAGCCAACATCAGTCGACCTGTTGATGTCTATCTCTGTGTCTGGTGAAATACCCAAAGCCAATGATCTCACAACTTCTTCAAAACAACACAAAACCTTCTATGATCATTCCCAAACCTCACTTACATCCTTTGTCAAACCTGCAAGACCATTCCAACCTACCATCCTTTTAGATTTGACCATAACCTGCCTTTTCTTTAGATTTTACTTATCATTTTCATATGAGATGCCTAAATTGTATTAAAAACAGTAAGGTTTTATTATTTTATGCTTTTCTTCACATTAAATTGTTATTAAAAAGTGGATTGACAACCTTTCTAGGAAGCACCATGCTTCTTTGATATAACACATGCTAGGAAGTCCACTTATTATTGTTTTAATTATTTCTTGTGGTCTTATGTTCTTTTCAGGTAGTCTTTGCAAGAAAAAAATGAGCTCTTCACAGTTGGCTTGATCTTCTACAACGCGCGCAAACAAGCTTCTTCGATTAAAAAAGGTATTCCTCCTATGCCCTAACCTCTTATTTGTTTTAGCTCTACTACAAATTTAGGTGAAACAATATATATATATATATATATATATATATATATATATATATATATATATGTATGTATGTATGTATGTATATATAATTGTTTATATCATAGCATTGTTACATATTTATATTTAGCAATTATTTATTTTCTTAATCATTTGGTGAACCCGACTCATTTCAAACACTCTTATGTTCTTCATACTTTTATTACTTATATCTTCCTAGGATATTCTCATCATGAATATTTCTACAGTCATGATTTCTTGGTCACCAATCCTGAGTCTCATGATAAAATCATTAATCCTTTGGATGTTACTCATATGCATGCCACTACTCATCCATGTTTTGTTTATTAAACATTCGTCAATTCATATTCTTAACAGATTATGTTTCCATCTAGTATAGTTGAAAATATAGTTTTATGATGATCCTCCTCTATACATACGATTCTTCATTAATAAAATAGAAGTCATGCGGGATTTATTCGATAATAGATATGAGATCAATATTTTCCCTTTATCATTCATTCAAGCTCTAGGCCTCCCCATATCAATGCTTCACCCAACATCTAGTTCTTTTCAAGAAAATGAGTTTACTATGTGTCCATGCTTAGGCACTATCAACTTGCCACTCATAGTTGGGCCAAAGACCACTTCCATATATTTTCTTACTTTGTAGGCCATAGATTCATCGAATGTAAGTAATGTCTTATACGGCTCACCCCTTTGTTAGATTATTACATAAGGGATTTGAATATAAGGTTCCCACCAATAGTAAACCATTCCAACATTGTAATATAGATTCAACCACTGCATTACCTATTCCAATTTCTACTACTATTTATTCAACTACTGATCCACAACCTATGAACTATCCAGATAATAGTTTACCTCCACTTGAAGGAACCGTTGTTACCTTAGGTGTTATTCCACCTACTTCAGAACCCCATTCTTATAATGTTATGGTAATTTTTTGTGGGCCTATTTTTACATCGGATTCCATGTCACCTTTATTACTGCCTCATGAGCAACCTACATCTATGATCCCTCCTTTCACATGCACTCTTTTCATAAACAATGCTTTCTGGTCATACATTCCATTCAATCCCACTACCTCTGACACTATTCGTATATCTTATGGTTTGACCTACATTGGTTTAACACACGATGATATCTTACCGTCACCTCATTCACCATATCTATATCATGGGAATAATTTTATTACTGTTTCTTATGGCCTCTGAGTATTTCATCTCTTGTTATTTCTTATACACACTCTGCATAGTTCACCACTTACTCTAGGCCAACATTCGCTTGATTATATTGTCAACACCTTAGATCCTGATCATATCGACATGTCTCATTTCCCATTCCTTTTGGTCATTTTTTCATCTGTAATGACTCTTTTTTTGGCTATTGACAAAAACCTTACTTGTTATTATGCAAAAAGATGTCCACTAACACCTTTCACTGATAAAGAGTATGCAATGGTAATGTATAATCTACCTGACAATGGATATTTTCTCAATCAACCACATACAATTACTTATCAAGTGTCAGATGCATCCCCATTCAGTTTTGACTATGACAATGATGATCTCTTAGATGACGTTACTTGATCACTATCATCATTATATAGTTTGGAGGCATCATAATCCTCCTCCCCCTTCTAGTATTCGTATCCTTCTTACATACTACACACCTCACCTCTAGTATTTCATGCACATCATACACATCTTGATACATTAGTATCATCATTACCCATTGACGCACTCTCATGTTTTAGTTCACACTTGAATTATGAGGGCTCACTACATACATGAACCTCACACACTACACATTGCAAAATTGGCACTTTCATGACATATCTCTCTCACACACATTTGACATGACACACTACCCTATGACATGCTCTAGTTCAATGGTTCATACTTGATTGCTGAGGGTCTAAATATAAAATGAACCTCACCACACTCACTCACTCACTCACTCACTATGCTTTATGCTTTTACGATCATATCTTTCTAGTAGACACGTTCAAACCCTTTCCTGATAACACACTCTTGTTCTATGGTTCAATATCAATTGGTGAAGGGGAATTTATAAATGGACTTTGTCTCATGCATACTAATTCACATTTTCTTTGGGGGCATGTGGATCCTATCACCATCAATTTACATTCCATTCCATATCACTCATCCATAACATGTTGCATATCTTGGTCGCACATTCTACTTTCTTACTTATACTCACATGCTACACTCACTTACTATGTTAGCTGGATATATTGTATGTCATTATCTTTTCCATATACACATGCACATTTAATTGCTTTATATTTGTGATTTCATACTTTACAGAGATTGATACGCATAGCATATATGTTTGGTGCAGTACATATTACCAATTCCACAATGGATCCTAGGGGTATCCACATTTTTACATACTTTAGGCTCTATTGTTTTGGTTTATACCAGATCCTATTCATACTAGCATACATTATATTGGATTATACATGTTTTAACATGCAATCTATATTTCTAACATGTTAACGGGTGCTTTTGTGTAGTATTTATATCACATGAACTCTTTAATACCATGGTTGTCTATTAAATTGTTTGTTATTATTTGTCTTTTACTTTCATTGTATGTAATTATTTGTGGGATTTTCTCTATATATTGATTGTTCTTTGATTGCATGTATGCTTTTGGCCATGTCGGCCTTGCATGTCTTGTGACATCATGAGTGACATATCATGTTTGAAACTAACTTTTCGTACTCTAATTTGTTTTCACTATTGCTTACCTACATTGTTTTCTTACATGCTTAGCTTACTTCTTTTCTTCTACATGCGTGTTTATCTTATTTACACTAATACTTGTTTTATAGCCACTTTTTAAGCATGTGCCTTTGATTCTACCAATAAAACTCCCTCCCCCTGTAGGGCATCCATTTCAGCACAACGTCTGTTCGTCCTTTGTGCCAAATACTCCTCACAACGTCACATACACCCAAAACAAGGGGGAATAAATGGGTGAATCACTCACCCCATACAGTGTTCTAGAGTCATAATTCAAAAAAGTTTAGTACTGCTGCATCATAGTCTTCAGTATTAGAAATGACCCAAAACCTAACTTGGGTCTTCAACACAACACACACACTAGCGTCCAAACCCAAACAATAATGCTTAGTCATCCCTAATCCTTCCCGGACGCCTGTGACCAGAGGGTAGTTATACGTCATTTTTCAGTTCAACACACTTTTCAGTGGTTCACACATCCACTTTTATAGGGCAGATAGTCCTTTAACACTTAACATGCATGCACTACACATTCTTTTCTACTTTTGCATTAGATCGGACATGTTTGAAATGAATCATATCTTTACACAACATTTAAAGTGGTGTTTACACTTCAGGAATTTGTTAAAGGTTGGAGGATAACACCCAAATTTTCTCCCTGCACTTCTTCTGTACTTTGCATGAGATCATGTAACAAAGTTGCACTCAGAGTAACTGGTGTGAGATCGCCCAAAAAAATTATTCTTCTACAACATCTTCAAGATCCTTTCTACACTCTGTTCTCATCACAGATCATGTACATATGTTCCTTTTCACATTTTTACATACTTTCTTACATACTTCTTTCTCGCTTTGATAAAATTTTTCATATAGATTTATTTGACTATTTGATCTTTCTTCTCTTTTGTAGGTCAATCCTAATGGGAAGCGGTAGTCACATCATCAAACATCAAGTGACATCAACAAAATATATAATGTGACATCTACACATACGTTTTCATCTTAGGGTCATCATCATCCTAATTCCTCTTCTCTAGCTTCCATGCTTCACATTTTTATCACTCCATGATTTTTTTTGTCTCTTGGCACACTTTTCGTCATTAATATACATGGTTATCAGGTACACATCTCTTATCTAATTTATGTTATCGAGAATTATCTCAACAACATAAAGTGGAGAAAAATATAGACACTAAATCACGCACTTTAGGTATCTATATAGTCTTGATCACATAACACTATCCATATGATTCCTAAGAGAGAAAAGTACTAATTGATCACTATTTCTAGACACCTTTTCTTGCTCTCTATTTCTTGTTTTGGTATTACACTCATCCTAGCCTCTTCTGTCTTTTCATACTTTGGCATTTCTCATTCTAGACATTAGCGCCTAGGTGCCCATGTCCCCTATGGGTGGCCCCAACCTCTTTGTACTTTAGTTGTATCTTTTTTATCCATTTGGGCATCTTATTTTCTTACTATTTAACCTTTTAGTGATTTATTAGAAAATTTAGCTAAGGTAATCATATAAATACAAATATATGTGATCATAATGAAATACCAAGCACTAAACATATACTATCGCCACCTAATATTGCATCTAAAGGCATTTATAAGATAATTCAATCATCCATCTAGCATCCACACAAGGGAAAGATACTGCATGTTTCTACATATGCTTCATAGGAGGGGAAGTTAATTCTTTCATGTACATATCAATCTATATTTTTACATCTAGTTATTACTCGCTATCAAGTTTGACCCATGGGAAGAAATCCTCTAACAACATGGTGTATTGAATGCACTCCAACCCCACACCATCCTCTACCCATCCATGATAGTCTTTATACAGTCTCCATAAAATGGCCCCAGGGACCATCTAATATAGCATCAACTAATGAGTTGTGTTAAATACCTTTATAAGAAAATCATCTTCTATATTTTGACGAAGCCATTATAGCTATGTCCATGTATTTTCTATTACTCTACTGAACATTATCATCATAACCTTGAATTTATGGCATAATTATTGATTAATATAGTTATAGGCTAGTTATCTTTATTTTGTTGTGTTTTGTGTGCATTTATTCTTATTATTCCAATAAGTTGTTTGAATGATGATATGTGTGATGTCACCCTTTATTATAAGTAATTTTCCATATATAACAAAGGAACCATCTACAACATCTCATTCGCAGCCAAAAGACCTATCCACACCAACCCGTTTGCAGCCAAAGAAGATCACCTACAACAAAGAGCTCGAATTATGAAGATCTTTTGGAATGCATGAAGAATGAAACTTAAATCCATACGTACCACTAAATAAGTAGTTACAACCGGGACATTTAGAATTGGGAGATAACTCAACCATTGATCTAATTATTCATTTTAATTTATCTAAGAACCAATTGATTGAGCTTACATGTGATTGAAGTAACTAGTCAATTAACTAAAAACCTATTAAATGTTCCATAACATGTGTTGAATCTATTTTTAATCTATTTGATATCTTCCACTTATTTTATTGAAGATATTTCACTTAATTTGTTAAAAATATTTGTTGAACTCTTCTTCTTCTGACATCTTGCTGTAAATTAGAAGTATAAAAGAAAAGGATTAATTATTGTAATGAGGAATAGAAGAATAATATATAATAGAGGAGATAGATATAGATTCATTCATTAATAGTTTGGTTCATAAAGTGGATTGCTTTGTTCCTTGGTTCCTTGATGCAATGTTTGTGCAAAGTCAAAAAGAGATCTTAGTTTTGTTCATTGGTCTCTAGTTTCATAGTATAAGAGGGATTAACACCCATGTTAGGGCCCACTTGTGGTATCCTAAACCCTTAGATTATTTTATTGTCTTGTGTCATTGCATGTATGTTTACTAGGAAAAAATTATCTTCTTATCTACTTTTCTAAATTTATATTTTTGTCTTAGTAATAGTGTGTAGAATAAATTCATTTCCATTTCTGAGTTTCAATGGTTACTTACAAGCACTATTGTGAAGATTATTTATTTCTAAACTCATAGAGTTACTGTAACTGTACATGCATCACTAACAATGTTTCAAGTTTATTTCCCCTAGTTTGATAATTAAATGATTGTATTTCAATGAACAACATACTAATTATCGCTAGTTGATTTTCACCACCATTTGCAATGTTGTTTTCGGGGATATTATCAAGTTATAGGAATTTTTGTGAGGTTTTCGCCACGAAACTTTAAATTTATTAGAAACATGCCAGGTTTAAGAAATTCCTCCTTCAGGAACCATGCCACTAATTAATGTTTATTGAGTTGAGAAAGTTGATCTATGTGCCATAAAAGAGATTCCCATGATAGATTCCTACCCAATCCTCAAATAACAAAAAATGTGTTTGATTATGAAGAAGACATATCTTCCTATGTTTAAGGTTTGCTACTAGAAATTCCCCCTCCATGTGAGATTTCTCAGGTTGTTCCTAAACAGCCAATCATGGAAGAAGAGGTGAATCAAAATGTGAAAGACAGGGAAATTACCTTTGAGTTCCCAATATCTAATAATAATCAACCTTTTGTAATGAAGAAAATCTCTCCCTCATCCATTCCTAACTTTCATGGATCTATAACTGAAGACCCATAAACATTATTGTTTAATTTTGATGTTTTATGCAAGAATTATGATTATACAAATGATGCACATAAGCTAAATTTGTTTCCTTCTACACTAATAGGTGTAGCCTTGAGATGGTTTATGGGTTTAGGAAGAGATGTTGTGACTACCTGGCAGCAGATGAAGGAAACATTTCTCACCAAGTACCAAGATTATTATAGGCTAAACAACATAGGATGTGATGAACTCTTTAGGATGGCACAAAAGGAAGATGAGCCACTAGAAGATTATCTGGAGATATTTTTATTTTGCGTTCAGAAGTGAAAAACCACAAGGTTACCTCATGAGTCTCTCAAGTTAATCTTCTTAAAAGAACTCAGTAATGAGGATATGGATTCTTTAGACATGATTGAAGATGGAGACATATCAAAAGCTACCTTTAATGAGATTTGTGAAACCTGAAAAAATTATTACAGAGAAAATATGAATAGAATCAGATGTGCTAGATCAAAGAGTGGGTCAACTGACAAAGGAATTTGGGAGATATCCAAGTCATAGCTTGTAAACATGTTTAAAAATATAAATGGGAAATATTCAATGACATGGCCACTTAGCTTGATGTTGTTCATGCAAAGAAGAAGAGAGAAGATGCAGAGGTAGAACTTATGGAATTCAACCACTGATGTAAAAGAAACAAAGTTGACTGTAGATGTAGCTTAGATTAGTCAGCATTGCAGAAGAAAAGGAGGAAGCACCTAAATTCAAAATGATTGAAATGGAGAATGGGAAAGTTTTGTATGTTGCCCAAAGGAAGCCTTGAAATCTGAGAAAAAAAGGTATGTCATAAGATCATGTGTCATCCTTTCAAAATTGGGATAATAGTTCTTACATGCAGGCCCCACCTTAGGCTATATTTAACAATGTTGGGCTCTTTATCATAGCCCGTACCAACACCCATGACAACCTCAATTTTTAGACCAATAATGGAAACAACCCCCTTCTTCATGGTAACAATATTAGAGAGGAGGGAAACCATGGGGTACTCAACCTCCTAACTACCAACAACCTTACTAGCAACCTCCCCATCCGAAACAACAAACTTTGATGCCAAACCCCCAATCTATCTCTTAACCAAGGCCTACTCAATTTCCATCTCAATGAGAGCCTAGAACTATAACAATAAAACTACTCAACTAGCCTAAACCAATGGATTAACCCAATACTCTACTTATTCATATGATGTCAATGATATTAATCTTTATTAAGGAAGAGAAATTCTCCCACCAAGTAAACCCACCATTACAAAGATTATAGATGAACCATAATTGGTGCATATTGATCTGTAACAAATCTAGAACACGCTACAAGTCGACCGGTATCAATGTGAATAGAGTGCCAGTAAGAGTAAGATGTAAGTTAATGAACCACCATTTCCAGAGATATTGTAAGAAAATAAACTTGACCCTAAATCATATCTTGATTTTGATTTTTTCAGTCGGCTAAAGGATATTTTTGTTAGGATTCCACTTATTTAAGCCATTAAGAATGTGCCCATCTACAATAAGATGGTTAAGGATACCTGCATAAAAAATTAGGCAAAAGAACAAACAATCCATCCATTGTAAAAGTTATTGGACAATTGGTTGATATCATGCTTGGAAATTTAGCGTTATCCAAATACATGAATCTAGGTAGTCCCTTAGTAAAAGTCACTATAAATGTAACTACAATCAAGAAATCTCTTATTGAATTAGGGGTGTAGACACCAAAATTGGGTCACATTCCCCTTGGTCCCTCGTCAAACAAACACCTTGAACACATTCACCTAACCATGGCCCCTTTCATCCCACTCTAATATTAATTTAATTAATTTATTTAAATTAATTCATTATCTCACAATATTTATTATTTTAAAATCCTAATTGAGATAATGCCCACATATCCACCTCACCTAGACACCTCATCTAACAACCTCACCCTAAGACCTATTCTTAGTATGTTTCCATAACTAACTAAGACCTACCTAAACCCTAAAACTCAAAGCCTATATTTCCTCTAACCACATTCCCCATGTTAGAAAGGAAGCTTCTATTCTAATCCGTGGGGAAAATGAACGAGATCCCAAAAAATCAAGGGGATCTACCCAGTTTAGTAAACCTAGGAAATCCCACCCTAACCAACACCGGTCACCCTAAACCACCGCCAGTCAACCCAAAACCACCATCGGTTACCATTTAACCCCCAAAACAACCTTACTTTGAGGTTCGGCACATTTCTTAGAGATAAACACATCTTTTGAGAGAAAAGGGACAGAAACTCAGAGCTGTATGCAAGCAAAACCAGCATTAGTACACACATCAGAGCATCCATAACCATAACCTAAAGCAACCACAGAGCCATTTGCCTTCACGAGAGCATCTGGGGAAGCGTTAGCACCACACCAAGTCCCTTCCATTTGATCACCCACCACTGCTAACCAGACATCAAGCTCGTACAAAAAGTAAGTTTTGTTAACCAGCACTAGTTCTTTATCATTTGAGTAGACTCTTTTACTTATATTATTAGTTTCTGCTCCATTTCCATTCCCCTACCATTTACCTCCATGAAAACTTGACCATCATTTTACCCACACCCTTGAACTCCCCATACCTAGATTTTAATCATTCCTGTGCATACCTGAGACCCACACGAAACTTTCCATTTCCCTTCCATTTTCATCTAGCCTCATATCTATCACCCCACCAAGTTTTTACTGAGTTTCCTGTACCACAACCATACCAACGCCGGTTACCTAAAATCACCGCCAGTTAACCTAAACCAACATCGTTGATACCAGACCAACGTCTGTTTCTGTGTTTTTGACCCGAAACCAAGAACAAAGCTTCCACTCTCTACCCAATACCAAAAATGGCCCAGAACCTGACCCTAACCAATACCTATATTCTGACAGAGACCTTGACCTTCAAATTCAGTCATAGCTTAGCCTGTTTTGAACAAATTTGCTTATTGTAGATGAATGAGATACCTAAATCATTTTAACTACTATAGGATTTACTTTATTGTTGGCATCAAGTTGTTTTAAATAGTGGATTGACATCCATCTAGGAAGTATCGCACTTGCCGGATCTAGCATATGCTAGGAATTCCACTGCATATACTATTTAACTCTTATTTGGTGGTCTTGTTTTCATTTCAGGTAATTCCTCCAAGCAAAAATAAAGATCTCATAATCAACTGTGGATCAAGAAGTCATATGCACGCAACAACCTATAACCAACATTTCTACAGGTATTCCTCCTAGACCTTTACCCTTATCTATTTTGTCAACATTCGAAGAAATGATCTAGAATCAGGTGAAACATTTTGGCACGTCTAGTGGGACCCATTTGGGGTTCTTTGCATTCTTTCATTTCTAGGTTAAAAGTGGCATGTTTGTTTCCTTTCTAAAAGGTTCTTACATTAAAATTTCTCCCCTGGAACCTTCTCTTCTTCTATTGTCTAAAAGCAATCATATTTTGGTGCTTTAAAAAGAACATTTTTCCCTTTCATTAGTATCACATTAGTGAAAGAGCATCCCTTCTCCTGTTCATCTTTTTGTGTCATTGAATTAAACGTTTCAATTTGGGTTCAAAATTAACTGCATTTCATTCTTCTTTACTATATTAGCTCACATTAAATGAGGGCAACCTATATGCTGGAAGTCATGCCTAGCTTATGGTGAGAAAATGAATCATGGAAAAGCACTTCCTTTCTCTTTCTCTCTCTAAAGAAGTTGTAGGTGATCACACGATCACGCCATAGTGAACGCCCTGCTGGTTATCTCTGTCCAGTACCCCATCAGAGGACGGCCCACCCCTACCATAACATACCTGAAAACTCTCCTTGTAGATCTCCTTCTTTGTACGAAGCCATCCTCACCAAAAATTATTTTATAAAGTTCATGAGTCAGTCCTTAAATATCATAAGCTAAACAAACATAATAGAAAAAACACTCTTAGGATTCATTATCTCACAATATTAGTGTTTATGTTTGGCTTGCATAATTGAGGTGAGAAGTCCACATATCTTCATTTTCTTATTTTCACCTTGTACGCTCCTCATCTAACAGTTGGTGTATTCCTAAGACCTATTCATCTAGTAGTGTTCCTGGACCATATTCTCATCATTCTCAGAATTTTGGGTTTGATTCGACATCTAATTTTAACTCACAAGCCTACATTTTCTTCATCGTTGTTTCACATTTCACATGTTAGACCGGAAGCTGTCGGTTCAGAGATCCGTCGTTGGTTACTGTACGATGGATCCCAAAGTGACAAGCGAGCATGGGAACCTACCCGGTTTAGTAAACTCTAGGAAATCTTCACACCTAACCTACCGAGGCCGTGTCGAGACAGCTAGTGGGGATGGACTATACGTTGCTAGTACAGACCCAAACTAGTTAGGCAATCGGTTACCATCTTCAACGCGCACTAATGGAATCTTTGAATCTAAGGCCAAGACAGGCCCTTCTAACCTGAACTGGCATTGATAGAATTTTTGAGAACAAGTGATGACTGCTTGAAGAGCTGCAATGCAAGTATTGAGATTTGGTGTGATTCGTGATCTATGGGTTGTGGGATACGTGGAAGATAACCTGTGGCCAGCTTCATAGATATCTCCCGACAGGGTCATGAAAATGGATGATGGATGTATCCGGTGGATTCTACGGGTGATTCTCTAGTCTACATACAGAAATCATTAGCATTTGATTAGTTGCTATGTTCATAGTGAGGATAGTTGTGTGATAATAATTGGTGGAAGTGCGTTATTAGGACCTAAATACTAACCCATGCTTAAGCTAGCATCAATGTATGATTGACCTGTGGACTTCTGTTGGGTTAGTGGGACCTGTGGATCACAATTCGTAAGTTTGTGGTCCATTGTGGACCTCCTATGAAAAATGTGTAAAATCAATTCACGTATATTCCTTGAATACTCCCATACCTAGATTGTAAATGCCTTCCTGTGGCCTACCATGTTTAGACCCACTACGAAAGTTACCATGATCCCTTCTCATAGTGCTTTATCTAGCCTCATATCTAGCACCCCACTTGAAGTTCTTACTGCTAGTGTCTATGTACGATAAGGATATCCAACGGCGTCTGATTGTGGGGCCTAAAGGATCACTGCCAAATGTTTTCCTAAACTTTCAAGCATCGTTGATACCAGTCCATGCGGATATTTATTTAGGGCAATCTGTAGTTTGGTTGATTTGAAACCAAGATCGCATGTGCTTGGTCGTCTTCTATGTTTAATCCTCTTAATTGTGCCCAGAACCTGATTTCTTGTAGGTACCTGTATGTCCGTTCGGAAGACCTTCGACCTTCTAAGATTCTGATCTATATCAATTAGCCTGTTGTGAACAAGATTGGGTTGATTGCACGATTGGCTCGAGATACATAAATCATTTGGGCTCCTATAGGACCCACTTTATTGTCATACGAAAGAAACAAGTATAAATTTAACTAGTGGATTGACAGTCCATCTAGGAAGTATCGAAGTATATCCGGAACATAGCATATGCTAGGATATATATACTGCATATACTATATATATACTATATATAAATTCGCTGGTCTTGTTTTGTATTTTCAGATAATTCCTCCATTGCAACGAAATTGAAAGAGCTCATTATTTAACTGTGGATCTAGAAATCATACGCACGCAACTAAACTAATAACAAACATTAAAACAAACAAGGCATTCCGAGTCCTAGCCACTTTACCCTTATGCTAGTTTGTAAATCTATTCTAAGATAACGAAATAACTAGATCTACTCTATTTGAAATGGACTCCCGATCCTACCTCAGAAGTGAGGACCCATGAATCATAGGGTTCTTTGCATAAACTATCAATCCCCACAGCTTCCCTGGAAATAGTCGAAAGTGAGTTTAACTAAAATGAAATGATTCACTATTCTATTTGATATATTTCTAACCTAGAACCTTCTGAAAGCTTAACTTCTGGATTTTGCATAATAGTGGCGAATCCGATTGTGTGTGGCTTTAAAAAGAACAGTGTGGTCTCCTCGTTCCTTCGTAGCTCACATGAATTCAGAAAGAGCGTGTAATGCTAGCATCAATAGAAGTAGGTATTGGAACAATGGCAGCTTTGGATGTAGATTAAATTACAATGCGAGTCAGGATTTGGGATAACGCAAGAGAGCAGAGCTTGGCATTATGCAATTCTTCTTTAGCGGGATATTAGCTCACGATTCAATGAGGGCAACACAAAACATGCTAGAAGTTCATGAAACTATCCTTATGGTTGACGAACAAAACCTGTAACACTAATGGCTTCAGACTAAAAATGAAACTATCTCTTTCTCTCAATCTGAGTAACATGAAACAGTAATAACACTAGCATGAGAAGATTATGTGGCTTTTAAATAGCAAACCAACACTAATTATGCATGCAACAAATGAAAACTATGAATTCCTAAGAACTGAAGATGTAGGTAATCACTATTGAAATGACGAGTACATGAGAGGCAATTTTTTAGGGGCCTATCTCTGTCTTGTAATCAAACCAACTATTTATAGAATGGCCCATTTACCCACCAGGTGAACATCCAAATTTAAACCTCTTTTATAATAAATAATGGAAAAACACTTCTTCGTAGGGAAGCCAAAATCACCAAATATTCGATTCTAAAGTTCGGTGAAAAAAGTCTGGTAAACATTATAATTTTATGTGAGTAAGCGATAAAAGGAACATTCTGGAAAAATCACTCTGAAGGACCACCGCCCTGAGCTTAGTGCGGCGGTTACAGGACCGCCGCCCATTTTGCAGGTGCGAAGATTCAAAAAGTAAGGAAAAGAGGGGGGAAGAGCAAAACAAAGCACGCACCGGCTAAGTGGGTGCATGCGGGCTTCATGTTAAGTGTACACTTGGCAGAGATTTTCATGAATCTCAGAACTTCTTGTGAGGAGACTTGTATCATCTAATTGGGGCACGTGTGACATCATTCCAGCATTTTCTTTGTAGTACCCTTACAATTTCATGGGTAACCGATGTCGGTTACCTTTTGATCGTCATCAGTTTCATCCTAACCGGCATCGGTTTATTGTTATTTTGGTCAACCTACCCAAAAGGACACCTACTTCACCTTCTATTGTGTTGTTTAGAGTCTCTATTATTCTTATCATACTTACTGACCTAGGTAAATTCCATCAGCATCTTGTATACTTGGCAAATTATTGGCCTTTTTTTCCTTGTTTTGACCAACTGTCCACTTTCCGTAGTGACCGGCCTGCGGTTACCTGTGACTGAGCGTAAGTTTAATCATAACCAGCATCGGTTAGCCTATGTAATTTTCCAGTTGAAATTTTAACCCCAATTCACCCACCACCACCTATTTATCCTATCTCTGTTGTATTTCTGTGTCATTTACAAAAAGCAGTCTTACCATGTCAGTGTTTATTCACATGGTGTTGATGCAAAGCCAAGCAAATGCCCTCATATTCCATGTCAGCTGTCAACCACTCCCACCTAGTCCCTTCACCACCTTCTATTTTGTCACCTATGGATCCGACCCAACCTATCACTATCGCCACAGAAGACGAGGAGTTGAAACGACTCCTTGACCAGAACCTTTCCGCCTTGCAGTTTTATCTTTACCACTCATCCACTCGAGATGCCTCGGGTGAGTTGATATATGAAATGCCCGTATCTATTCCCCCGACACTCACTCCTACTTCTGCTCTAGCTTTCTCTGGCTCTACGCTACCCACACCTATGCCTTTCCCTCAGTCAGTTTCGTAGCTAGGCCCTATACATGTTATGACTGTTGCATGTTTGTCACATATGTTACACCCGCCACATCCATTATACCTTTTCCAACCACCCAGAACATAACCTCATCCACACCTATTGTTTCATATATACCCATAGCTACACAACCACCCCTAGTGTCAGTGACCCCTCCCCCTTTTCAAAAATTGTTCTTTCTATCCCATAATCCTTAGCCCCCATTTCCACTAGGGTCACCACGATCCTTCCACCTCCATATACGTACTATCAGCAACCTCCCATTTTATCTATCACTCATTCTAGGTACGTAACCCCTATTTCACTTCCTCCTCAATCTACCTATATGGCATCACCATATATAGGAATGCCACCTCCATCAAATGTCAAACACCAACCTCCTTACACTATAGGAGGTACCCAGCAATCACAACCTACCAACGACCTAATCAATTTAATGATGGACAAGATATCAATATGTTGGAGGCATCAGTTTCTGGCACCCACAAAAATATCACCTATGATGAGATTTTTAATGAGCATATACACCCATCCATTCCTATCCTTCCATATCCCATGCATTGGTAGATGCCTAAATTCAACTGCTTCAATAGAAAAGAGGACCTGCAACAAAATTTGTGGTCTTTCAAACATGTGTGTTATCTGATCACCCATGATGATGCTTTTCTCCTTAGGACCTTTCCCATGTCTCTAACTGTGGCCGTACGTTAGATTGGTATATTGCGTTACCTAGACACTTCTATATTATCATTTAATCAGGTAGCTCAAGTCTTCTTGGATCACTTCTCCATTAATGTCGTTAAGAAGGTTACCATGACTGACCTATACTCTACGCATCAATATGACGATGAATCTATCACAAATTTTGTTGCTCGTTGGAGTAGCCTTATCAATCAACTCACATTCCAACTACCACAAACCAAACTCATCAGAGATCTTCACACAGGGTTGTGCTAGGCATATCTTGCCAACCCTATAGGTCTAGAATTTCTGAACATTCAATGAGGCATTCACCTTGGCACAAAATCTAGAGATTCTGGGCCATCGAAGAAAATAAAATCCAACTACGCAATAAAAACTCAACATTTAAGCCAAATTATACCTCGTCTTCTTCGAAACCAAATTTTTTTTATTTAAAATCCAAGGGAATCGCTAATGCAATGGTATTAAAAGTTGGCCTAGCTCATCGATCAAATCAAGCTAACCCCTCATCTAACCTCTCAGCCATTCAGACCTTTCAATTCAGATGGGAATAACGAACATACACCCCAATTGGGGAACCTTATTCTTCTATCTTAGAAAATCTCATTAAAGTTGGGGCCATCACCCTTCCTCCTATAAAACCACAGACTGGTTTTGATCCTGCTTGCCCCAAACCCGCATGCTACAAATAACATGAATTTTGTAGCTATCATCGAGTAAAGGGTCATAGTGACAACAATTTCATCACTTTCAAAAACATTGTCCAAGAAATTCTTGAGAAAGGCAAGTTAACCTTGGATAATCCTAATGCACCTGCCAATCAAAACCTACACATATTAAAGAAACCATTTCCTAATCATGCCCCTTCTTTTGATCAAACTGGAGAGACCTCAACGCATGATAGCCATACCCGTGAGGTCAATGCTATTTTCAGCGATGCACCTGTTGCTTCCCAATTACCCCACATTCCTTCGATAGAGGAAGTCCTAGCCCAAAGTCCTCTACCTGCATTTTAATCCACCTCACCTATTCCTCCACCTATAGAGGAACACCCTTCATCCCCTCCCTCACATGTGAAGGAGCCTCCTGTTAACATCGAGATCATTTCACCTTTGGCTTCTCCACCTAGAGATCCATCACCTGCAGTACATTTCCAACCCGCGGAAGAGGCTTGTCTATCTCCTACACCCACAAAGGAGCACCTATCATCTCCTCCACCCACATGGGAGCACCCATCATCTCCTCCACCTATCAAAAATCCAGTAAAAATGCCTCTACCTTTAGGTGACCACTCTCCATCAATTACCTAAGATCCTATGGACTTACTTTCGGCTCTCTTACCCATAGAAGCTGAAGTGAGAAAATCTCCCATTTCTAAGACACATTTTACAGGAATTACCATTGGATCCTCACCAACCTCACCTACAACAGTGAATTTTTCATGCCTAGTTGATCACCTAGATTATGTGGATAGAGCCTTACTTTGGGGGCGTCTTCTTCTTCCTGTCTCAACATAAATGCAGATGTCACCTGTTAACACTTCCACTATTTACCCAAAGATATTTTGGCCAATTGAACCAAAAAAAACCACAAATATCACAAATTCCACCACAATACAACTCATGGCTCAACTCACACCCCTACCCATAACCCACAATACATCTACATCCAAACCTACACCTACATCATCTTCCTTGCCTAAACCTATTACTACCTTAGGGGTCATCCCAACCACCAACCTTACTCATCCACCCATCAAATTAGATTTAGGTACATCCTCCAAAGCCAACACCAAGCTTAATTTGACACCCAACCAGAAGAGCCAATCCCATAGAACTCATACTCCAACCTCACCGATCACACCTTCACCCTTTTCATCCATCTTAAGACCTCGCCCTTTTAGCACGGTTAAAAAACCTCCACCCAATGGTAAACCAAAAACACAACAGCCCATTCCTCCCTCGCAAACCTCTAACATACCCAAGCGCCCGACACAACTTACACCCGCACTTGCAGCATTTTTACCACCCATTCCCCCAATACCATCGGTAGCTTCTTCACTACCCACTACACTTGAGTATCTTACCTTCACACCCCTTGCACGACCTGCACCATCTACCTTCACACCACCTCAGTTATCCCCATGGGTAACTCGCCCTCTTCCCCCATCCGCTTTCTTGACAGTTAGCCATACCTACACCCAAACCCACTTTCACTTCCCATTGTAATCCACTAGTAGGATCCTATTCCAAAATCTTAACCAACCTCCTTGAGAACTCTGTCATCACATTACCGCCGCTCAAACCTTATGACCCTCTCAAACCCAAACCAAACAGGTTTGATGAAACCAAAATTTGTGCCTACCATCATGTGCTAGGGCATGATGTAGAGAACTATAAGGATTTGAAAACCATCCTTATCTAGTTGTGTCCTCCCCAAGGAAACTTTGGTGATGATGAACTTCTCAATGAGGACCCCATTTTACCAACACCCATTTCCACAGTTCTCCCCTCACTGCCTACTCATTGACCTAGACCTTCACCCCCACAACTCCTAGAGCCACTCCTAAGATTCAAAATTAACATGGTTCACATCAAAGAACTCACTAAATCTCCACCCAAATGTTGCTGTGCCCAAATGGATCACCCACTCCCCCTACCTCTCTGCCTCAAATCAACATAATCTGCGTTGCTATCCGTGCTCAGAAGTACAAAGGCAAGGAAAAGGAAACTGACCCACCAACCCATCCTATACCCAACATACCATCTACGCCTACACCTAAAAGCACTATCCACGGCCCCACATAACCTATTTCTAATGGGGTTACACACCGTGTGATGCTCAAATAACTATACCAATCCCCCCTCAAAATGTCACTATATGACCTCATCCAAACCTCACAATCCCATCATCAAGCTCTCATGTAGTTCCTTCAATCTATTGAGGTTTTACCCAATGACCCTACACCTGTAGCCTCCATCATTACGCCCCATCATGTAGCCTCTCTCACCAAATTACCACCTTTATCTACACCTCCAACTACTTACCAGGTAGCCTCCCTTAGCTTCTCGGATAAAGAGATCACATTGCACCAAACCGATGACCTAGATCTAGCTCTTTTCATCTCTATCCACATCGATGATATACATGTATGACGTGTTATGATAGGTGGGGGTGCTAGCATTAATATCATTTCCTACCATGCATTTGCTCAAATGTGCATACCTGATAATTACATGCATAAACATCCTGTCATGTTGCATTCATTCAATGACACTATCACCTCTACACTTAGCACAGTCATTCTCCATATTCGCGTGGGCCCCCATACTATTCCAGAGTTATTTTACATCTTGGAGGGTGAATTTAAATATAACCTATTGCTTGGCAGACCCTGGATTCATGTCATGGGTTGTGTTCCTTCAAATTTGCATTGCTGTGTAAAGTTTGAGCATGAAGGACACACCTATACCATTCCGGATGACCCATCACCTTTCAAAACTTACAACATGATTTATCGACCTAATGACATGCTTATACCCATTAAAGCATATACCTCCATGACTACTGGATCTTCACCTATACCTCCACCCACCAGTGCAACCACTACTTCAATCACACCTACATCCTCCATTCCCACCACTGCCACAACCTCCGCAGCCAAACCATCAACCTCCCACCCCATTATCTCCACCTCCGAGCCAACCTCTGACACATTGTTTATTCCAGCTACCCATATACCAACCACCGATCCCTTGGAAGGAATTTTTCAACGCCTAACTCTAGGGGAGTATCACCTATATAGTGTTAACACATTCCTTACTCCACAAGAGTATGGAAGTCTTCACCAACACCCTCACTATTATCATCACATAGGAGAGCGCATCCTTTATGGTCCTCCTCACCTTCGTAAAAGTCTCACCTATGGGAGACTTGATACTACCACTTACACACCTGAACCACCATCATAAACCCGCCCATTTTTCATTGAGCTCCAATAACTCACCACTCACCATTTCACCCACACCTTCTTGCACCAATGTCCATGGAAGGGTTTTGGATTTGCATTTTATGAGCAAGGCAGCCATACTATTATTTCATGTACTACCCGTAAACATAATGACCATAGTGGTATTGGATTTACTGAACCACCTACCTAGAAGGCCCGCATTGAACTCATTGAGGACGTCAACCCTTATCCACCTTCTTCACTACCTTCACCAATAGAGTCAATGGATCCAAAATCCATTCCTCCTAAATTTTTTTTTCCTAAACACCATCTCCTTGGGGCCTCTGACTTATCAACGTGAGGGAGAGGCTCCTTCCTCTCTTCCCTTCCTATATCCTAAAATGATCAATGACGATACACCTTCAATTAACATCATTCAATGTCAGGATGATGAATCTATAATCACCTACCTTGGTGCAGAAGACTCATATATTCATCGGTCATTACTATCTGAGGCGTAAACCATGTTGAATGAATCGACTATCGAGATCAACATTCATACTTAGGATGACCCGCACATTCAAAAGATCAGACAATCTTTAGATGTTTCTGAACAAGAAGCCATCACTTCTTTTATCAAAAACCATAACCACATTTTCACTTGGTCTTATACAGATATGCCATGTATTGAGCCCACTATAGTGGTCCACAATAGCGTAGTCATTCCCGACGCCAAACCCGTCAAACAAAATCTGAGGAAAATGCACTCTCTCATTACTCTTTTTGGTCAAAGAAGAACTTCAACACCTCCTTTCAGTTTCATCTTATCCATCCATTATCCTCCTTGGATTTCTAATATTTTCCCTATCACTAAGGTGATAAGGGGACTCCTCATTTGCATGGACTTCTGTGACCTCAATCTAGCTTGCCCAAAAGATGACTTTCCCCTGCCTGGTATTGACCTTACTGTTGATCATTAGATGCTATCATTCATGGATGGTTTCTCAGGTCATAACTAAATCTTGCTTGCCCCAGATGATCAACACACAACTGCATTCATTACCCATTGGGGGACCTTCTACTATCGATTCATGCCTTTTGGCCTTAAAAATTTTGGTGCCACATATTAGTGAGCTATGACTTATATCTTCAATGACATCATGCATCATATATTGGAAGATTACATGGATGACCTCCTTGCTAAATACAAACACCTCTCTGAGCACCTTGTCATCCTAAAAACCATCTTTGACCACCTCATTCAATATTGCATTTGCCTTCAGCCCAAGAAATGTGTCTTCGTGGTTCTCTCGGGAAAACTCCTGGGGTTTATCATTTCCTTACGTGGTATAGAGGTTGACCCTACTAAATTCAAGGCCATTCTTGAAATGCCTCCACCCACTAATCTTAGGAAACTCCGTAGCCTACAAGGAAAGTTGCAATCTATTCACCACTTCATTTCACAATTGTTTGATTGGTGTCAACCATTTCATCATCTTCTCAAGAAGGATGTCTCCTTTAAATTTGATGATTACTACCACAAAGCTTTTGAGGCCTTAAAACTATACCTTCTCCAACCACCTGTACTCATTCCACCTAAAGACGATCAACCCTTCTACCATTACATCTCAGCTACTGATCACTGCTTGGGGGCCATGCTCGCCTACCGCGATGAACAACACAAGGAGTAGGTAATTTACTACATAAGATATACTCTTATGGACTATGAAACCTGTTATCCCATAAAATTGACAAGGGAAATTTTACCGATAACCATGCTGAAAATTTTGTTTCGATCCCTCGTTAGGGATCCCGTGTGTTCAGAGCATTGCAAAATTCCTTTCCGGGAAGGTTTGTTTTCCGAACTTAGTCTTTTTTGGCTGGGTGCATGGAATTACTATGTAATACCAACTTTTGGTGCGCCCCCTTTAACCAATTTTGGCGCATACTTTTCAGTGTCAACACGCCTTTTTGTGCACCAAAGTATGTTGAGTCTTCCCTGCGTGCGCCAAGGCGCATGCGCCTTCGTGTTAACACAATGTTTGTTACGCCCCTTTTTGGTGCACCAAAGGGCACACATAATCCCATGCCGACATCCCTTTCGATGCACCAAAGGCGCGCTTAGTTTCATGTTGGCAGGTGCTTTGGTGCGCCAAAGGGTGCATGCCTTCTCATGTCGACAGCAACTTTGATGCGCCCTTTACAAAGTGGGTGGCACATTTATGACTAGCTCACCTATATATAAAATTTGCGCGCCCAAATGTCATTATCATCAGACACAAAGCACATGATTTCTTTTATTAGAGCCTGTCAGCCCCTACCTCGTCATTTTCAACGCTTTATGGACCCGTTACACATCTCTTGCTATTTATCCAGGTAAGAGGTTCTTCTCCATCTTGTGTGTTTTGCGTTTTTGGTTCTTGATGTGCTTGGTGGCCTGGTTTTGGTTTGAAATATTGAAATGTTGATCTGGTTCCCTTTCCCCCTCTCCTTCCTTTTTGCTGTCTATCTTTCCATTCTCCTCCTCTTTCCAGAACTGCTGGTAGAGGGAATTGTCTAAAATAATGGTCTAAAACCCTTTGGATTGAAACATTATATCTCCCAAAAACAATCTTGGAATTGAAAAGGAAGAAGGGTTGAACCATGTAAAACTCTGTTTTTCCCCTGGGCGAACCAGTGCTTCTTGTTACACTATGAACAGTTGCGCCCCCATGGCACATCTGACCACCTTGCAACATGAACGGAGCCCGCGCCAATGGCGTGCCAACCTTCCTTGCTACATCACATTTCCATGCGCCAATGGCACACCCAGCATCTATGCAACACCGGCTTTATCTGCGCCAAGTGTGAAGTTATAAAGACGCGGGCACTTTCCTCAACACAGCAACATCATGTTGTGTAAACCCTTCGTGCACTGTGCCATATTCCCTTTGGCGCACGAAAAGTTCCTGTTACACACTTTTTCCATGCGCTAAAGGGCACACCAAATCCCAATGCAACATGAAAAATCTATGCGCCTTTTATAAAATGCACTCTGCAGTATGCATGTGCCATGTCCCTTTGGCACTAGTTTAACCTTTGCAACACCCCTTTCCATTGTGCCCTACCTATTTAGCCCTGTAAGCTGCAGCTTTCATGCGCCATGCGCCCTGAGTCTCAAAATCTCTAACTCTTTCTTTTGCTAACATTTCAATGGAAGATCAAATGGCTAATTCAACCTTTTTGGATTGGGTCTCGCTTCTTCTTCATGTAGATCAGTAACTGAGTTCGAAAGAACATATGTCTACATCCAACAAGAGACCCACAAAATCGAAAGGAAAGGCTAAGCTTACAGAGGAAGAGATGAAGAATAAATATCAAAGGGTTAGAATGCCCAAGTCCCAGGCCGAGTGTAGCATAGACGTCAGAGATTCAGAACTGGGGCATATTGATATGGAAGAATTTTGGGCTAGAACTCAAAAAGTCACAAGGAGTCCATGGATGGAGAAATTGATCAGTAGTGCCCTGCACTTCGCCGGAGGAATTCCAGTTAGCGCCGTCAACAATGAATTCTTGATGGTGATTGCCCAAAGTTACAACAAAGACACAAGGTGTGTCGTAAACAGCAAGGGCGAGGTAATCATTAACCTCACTGCTCGTCACATTGAGGGAATACTCGGCATACCTCACCACCGGCACTTTGTGGCCGTCAGCCAAGCGGAATGCATTAAGGCCTGGGATGACAACAAAGATCAATGTATACAGCTAATGAACGAAGTCTATCTGAAGAACAAAAAGGTAATAACCCGGTGACCCCAAATCATCCACCGCAGCGGCTTCTCAGAGGAGCTCAGCGATACCATCACATTGCTGAGTAGGGTCTTCGGGCATTTTGATGCCCATTATTTCCATAAGTGGATGTTGCGGTACTTAGAGACCATGAACAAGAATATGCCTGATCAGCGCTTTTGCTGTGGAGAGATTATAAGTAGTACAATCTCTGAGCAGCTACAACAATTCAGCACAACAGGGACATTCCATATGAACTCCTACGTAGTCTACGCTGCAGCATCAGCAAGGGACTATCCAGGCCTGACGAGGAGTGGAGTTTGGCCTCAGGTCAAGATATACGAGTACTACCTAGAGTTGAGGCTGGAGAATAGCATCTCCCAGTTCACAAAAGTTAACGATGTGTTTTTCTATCACATCATCTGCCTGCTGAGGCCGAACATGACTTATGGTCGCACGACCAAAAGCATAGTGGCAGCCACGGAGAAATGGGGAGCCCTGTTCACCCAGTTTCCTACATTCACCTATCTAAGGGCTACCAACTTTTTGGGAGACCCAAGCAGGCTACCAAGGTATGCTGGGCCTAAGCTAATTCTGTTGGAACTATCAAGGCAGCTAATCACATACCACGAAAAATGCATGAAAAGGAAGAAGGGTGGAACTCCTTTCCCCCTCACAGTGGGCCGATATACATGCTCTACCCACAACAAGGTGAAGGAAATGTTCGCAGAGCTGGAGTTACTCAATTTAAAACATGACTTCCCAGCCAGACCTACCTTCGACCCAAGGAACTATCTGTCGAGGGTGAAACTTGATCCAATCCACATCCCTCAGATCAAGGACATTTACATTGACATCATCCATGAGGTGGAGCTCAGAAGAAAGGATCATTCTCACCTAGCCTTGGCAGAAATCGTTCAATATGGGGTAGCCATTGTCCCCAAAGGCTACCAGACTATAGAAGATGAAGTAGACAAGGTATATACTAATACAGATGGGGACGATTGGCCCTTTCCGGCCATTGATAGAACTAAGGCTCCTCAGACAATTGAGGAGAGGGTTAAGGAGACTTTGTGGAGGACAGAACATTGGTGCCAGATGAATGGCCTAATCTACCTTGGGGTTGATTTCACAACCTCCCCACTAGGTAACGCACCTCCACGATCCAAAAAGCAGCCTAAAGGTAAAGAGAAAGGCGTAGAGGATGAGTCCAGCACCACCCAAGAAGAAGCTCCAGCAAGTCCTCCTTCCGCCACACCAGAACAGGTAATAACTCTGGCTTCGCCAGAGAAAGAAGCAGAAGAGGAAGTTCCAATTGGCCCATCCACTCAGGATGTCGGCATTGCTACAACAACCGAGGTTCCTTCCATCCCTTCTTCCTCTCTTCCTTCCCCTCCTTGAGTGACTCAAGCGACCATCCCTTTGGTCGTGTCCTCTTCCCCTTCTTCTACTGTTCCCCTCGCCTCTTCGTTTATCTTCTCTTCCCTCGCTGACCTATCCTCCTCCATTTCTTCCCTCATCTCTGAGCTCCCTTCCCCTCCTATGTCTTCCGCTACTGCAGTTTCCCTTCCCTCTGTGGGCACTTCTTCGGCTATTCTCTTGATGCCGCCGCAACGTGTCTCCACGTTTTTCCCCTCTACTGCTGCAGCAGCCCCCTCCTCTGTTTCCGGTCCTTCTACCATAGGACCAGCCTGGATCTCTCAGTAGCTAAGTCAGCAGAAGAGGAAAGTTCCCATCACTCCGATGGACTTTTCCGTAATCCCATCTAAGGTGATAAAGAAGCAAAAGCCTGTCACATGCTTCTCTCAAAGTGCTGTAGGGGAAAGAGTTATGGAAATCGCATACCCTAATCCCCTCAAAGAGAAAAAGGATCTATCTCCAATAGATTTTACTGTGACCCAAGTCACAATAGGGACATCTTCTGAAAGTCTTCAGGGGGAGGCTCTTTCTGCAGTTGACGCCCTCTATAAGAAGCTTCATGAAATCAAGGAAGAGAAAAGGCAACTAAAGGAGCAAAACAAATATCTGCTCCAAGCCTTACAGAAGATGGGTAGTGCGCCTCCCACAATTGCCGCCGAGACTTCTTAGCTTCTCAGCCAGGAGAAAATTAACGAGTATGCCATGATTGGCGAGTAGGGTATGGCCGTTGCCGCTTGGAGGAGCAAAATCCTCAAAGACAGCGAAAAAGTAATCGCCGAGTTCTCTGAATTGTACCTGAATATAAGTAAAGCGAATAAAGAGCTCCAAGCGTTAGCAGGGCCCATATCAGAAGAGCTGGAACATGCTAGACTGTAGCATGAGGCCTTCCAAAAAATGTTCGACTGTTCAGTCAAGGATCTGGTTAAGTTCGGCATCTTCGGCCATCCAAGGGCCCTCAACAAAATCATGTCCACTCTGGACTATCGGGTGGATCAGTTGGAATTTATTCTAGAAAAGATTGACAAAGTCAAGGAAGAAGCCCCGGATGCGATGCACCAAATGGAACGAATTGTTATTAATATGTCGCTAGGGTTGCTTACTCCTTCCTTCACTTTAAGGAAAGCTGATGAAACCATCCGGATCTTCAAGGAGATCGCTTCTCAAGGAACGAGGTTAGAGGTTACATTTGACACGGAGTCCATCAACAACCTGCTGGCCTATAGGGACTTCGTCGGGTTCCTCATTGAGGTGGAAAAGGACTTTTCCAAACTCCCAGAGAATCTCATAGATGAGCGGGAGACTTGTGAGGCAATAAGCGATAGGCACAAGGATCCTTCTCATGATCAACTTGGGCCAATAATCAACAAGTTCATGGAATACCGCTCTCAGTTCCATATCTCATCACCTGAAGAGCAACAAAAGCAATCCACCCCCTTCCGGCCGCAAGATGATGATGACGAATAGCTGTTGCTTCTTCTTTTTCTTCTTCTTCTTCTTCTTCCCTTTCTCTTCTTCATCTTTCTGGAAATATCTGCAGTGTGTTGATACAAATGATGATGTCATCCATGTTGCATCATGGGATGATGTCACCCATCAAGTTGTAAAAAGTCAACATGACTTTTAGATATTTTGTGAATATCTTTGTAAATAGTTGTTGGCTCCTTTTTGCCTTCTTTTCCCTTCTTCTTCTATAAATACTCCAATACTTGTAGTATTATGGATGGATGAATATCTTTCAGATGAAAAATAGAAGTGAAGGAAAAAGACTTTGAGCTTTCATGTAACAGAAGAAAACAGTAATACAAATATTGAGACTTTGCGCTGAATAGCTGTGTTATGCATCAGACCTTTCTTATGTTAGATCTGTATGTGTTTATTCTGTTAGATTCATATCTACTTTTTTGTCATTTATTCATCCTCAGTATTACTTTGCTCGTTTATGCAAGTATGTTTGGATCTGTTTACTACCAATCCCAAAACATAAACATTCTGACCCTTCTGCTTTGGAATTCATTTCTTTTCTTCCTTCGGGCCTGCTCTTTCTTCATCCCCTCTTTCATTCCTTTCTTTTCGCAGTCAGAAAAACCTCTACTGGGATGAGATCCCAAACCCCCGAAGGCAGAATCTGTGAGACTTGCATAGATTCCTGCTGGTAGAATAGCAATAAACCAATTTCACTTTGCTGACTCAAAGAGGGGCTATGCCCTGCACACTGTTGGCTCGTTTATCCATAGATCTGCCCAGGCGATAGATTTTCGGCACCAACAGTTTTTGGCGACTCTGCTGGGGAACGAATAGATCTATCAGATCTATGATGGTGGTAAGATAGAAAAATCAGAAAAAATAAGAAAATCGCTGCCTGTTTGCAAATCTTCACAATTTGTTAAAAAAATCTAAAATTTCACAAAAGTGCTTTGAATTGAAAATTTTTCTTCTGTGATCGATAGATCTGGCCTAGTTACAGATCTTTAGTTCGCTGACTTTTTATAAAAATCAGTATTTTGCCGTAGATCTGAATTTTTGGCTTTTTGCTAAAAGTTTGAAACCCTCTGAAAAAAGTCAAAATCAGATCCAAAAATCAGCTTGCTATTCTTCTCTGTTATCTTATCCTCGTTGTTATTTGTCATTAACCGCAATCAGTTTTCTGAAGAGGATAGTTTTTAAATATTTAGAAAAGTATTTGCTGCTGGTTTTTATCAAAAAAAAAAAAAAAAAAAAACCAGAAAATCAGCAAGTACAACCAAAAAGAAAGTTTGAATCTGCGCCATAACATTGCAGATCCGGAAGGTACGTTGGCAAGTGAACCTTTTACGTGCAGCAGGAGAGCCCGTGGAGAAGCTGATCCCACTTTCGATCTGCTTCAAAGGCACAATTTCAGCGTGACACCAGTGCATTTTTCAGCGGTAAGCTCGGCTAGCCGGACATCCAGGAGTGTCTCACCTTCACGAAGAAAAAGTCTTTCGCAGGGGGCATCCACATCCCTTTGTAGTGCCTTGCTACTCAGCGGAACCAAACTTCCAGCTCGTGTTCTCTTTCCAGCTTTTTAGATGGTGGTACCATGGGGAAACGTGATGGGTCCTTTGGCCTTACCACATCCAGTTCACGTGCTCCCTCATAGAAATCGAAAGAATTTTCCCAAATTCGACGGAAGTGGAAATCAAAGCACGGATTCCCACATATCCGCATTCATCATGTCATGCAGTATTTTAGATGTGACTCATGAAGATGTATTGGTTTGCCTTTTTCTGGAAACCCTACAAGGACCTATAGCTGAATGGTTTCAGTATTTACCAACCGGATCTATTACCAGTTGGGCCACCTTGCGGGATGCTTTTGAAGACAGGTACAAGCCTTCAGAGGATGCGTTTGCATTATTATCATGAATCACTCACCTGAAGAAAGAGGCCAATGAGACCATGCACGATTTTATCACCCGGTTCAACGCACTAATTAATCGTGTCCCTGTTGCCATGCTTCCAACACCGGAGAATCAAAAGTGTTTCTTTATAAATGCCATGAGCTCAAAAGTTAGTTTCTTGCTCCTTCAAGAGCGAGTGGCTACCTTGATTCTCGCCCAAGCCGTTGCCATTCCAATAGAGGATAATTTGATAATATCTGTCGAATTGAAAAAGGAATCAGCCAAGCCTAAATCTTTGGGCCCTTCGCCCACTACTTCATCTGATCCAGCCTTTCAAAAGATGGCGAATGACTTGCTTGCATTAAAGAAGCAGTTGGCCCAGGCCTCTCCCAGTTCCTTATACCGGGATATTCTGTGAAGGAATTTCATTCCTAACAATGTTTCACAAAGGCCGCGCTTACCTACATCTGCTCCACGGTTGGCACTTGAGGCTCCTCCGGTCAATGCTCTAGTTGAAATCGAAGAAGAAGAGCAGTATTATGAAGAACCTTCATCTCAGGGCAAAGATGATCAAGATGTCAGTGAACTAACTGGCGACTCTACTATCGGGTGTATGGAATTTGACGAGGAAGAATCTGATGAAGAAGAGGGTACCCAAGGATATGCAAGAGGACAGTCATACGATGTTTTTACTCGCTCGCAAGGAAAAGAGGCGGAAGTTGCTGCCCATGTCCAGCAGGAGAAGGTCGTGTCAAACGCGCCTCTGATCATTGATAAAAGAGGTAATCCTCTTCCTACTCAACTCCCTGGCAAATATTTTACAAGGAAATCTTTTCCTCCTATCTCTCCTCCAAATCAATCCTCTCACATTCCTACCAAGACCACCAACCCTATTCCACCATCGCGAAGTGAGGGACTCATTCCTTCACCAACGCAACCCTTGGCCGCATTTGATATCATAGATCATGTAAAAAAGACCAAGATCCAAATGTCTGAAGCTGAGTACCTTCAGTCAAACCCCGAACAGCTTGTAAGATTGACCAAATATATTCAAAATCAAGCTGTTATATCTAATCAGGTTTCCCCAAAAGGAATCCTTTCCACTCCCCCTGAATCCCATATAAATGTTGCTTCAACATCTGTGTCAGGCAAGATAGAGCCTTTCTATCTCTCCCTCCTAATCAATGGACACAAGCTGAGTAACTGTATAATTGATTCCGGGGCTTCTGATAACGTCATGCCGACAAAATTCGCCCATGCTTTGGGCCTCACTCTTACCAAGCCTTTCGGCAGATGTTATTCCTTGGAAACCAAGCAGGTTCCGTTGGTTGGCCAAATCAAAGATGCGCAATTTGCATTTGCGGCTTTCCCAAATAAGAGAGTAAAGATGACAGTCCTCGTTGCTGACATTCCGGCAGCCTATGGAATTTTGCTGGGAAGAAGCTTTTGCAGCGAAGTTGGTGGAGAAAATCATATGGACTGGTCTAAAGCTAGAATTCCAGTCAAAGGCGTAATGTAGACTTTGGATCTGGAATCACAAAAGAAGTACTTGGTTACTAGTTCTGAGGACCCCAAAGCTCAAATCCTTTTTGAATCATCAGGGATGGGGAACTACTTCTTGTCTACTGAGACGGACAAAACGGGTGTCCTCATTCAGGAAAAATATCTTAATGAGATCTGGACCTTGCAGTTTGATGGCAGCTGTGCAACTAGTGGATGTGGCGTTGGAGCCGTACTGATATCTCCAGAAGAGGAGGTAATTCCTCTCTCTTTCAAATTACAGTTTTTCAACACAAACAATACTGCTGAGTATGAATCTCTCTTACTCGGTATGCAAGCCGCAAGGGAAAGAGGGATTAAGAATCTAAAAGTACAAGGTGATGCAGAACTAGTTGTAAATCAAGTCAAAAGGATTTACCAAGTGAAGAATGAAAGGCTCAGGCATTACCGTAATACGGTGTGGGACAGCATCGAGGAATTCGATGCTTTTTCAATAGAATCCATTCCAAGAGCTCAAAATGACATGGCCGATTCATTGGCCGTTTCAGCATCCCTCATCCTCCCACACCCAGGTTTGAAAACAAGCAAATACACCATTGAGGTGGTTTTCCACCCGAGCATGCTAGATAATTCTCAGCATTGGCAGGTGTTCAACGACGATAATCAACTCATTGCTTTTCTGGAAAAGGTGGAAAATTTTAAAGAATTGCACTTTGAAGGATCTACTTCCACTTGCCGTGAATCAATCACCGATCAAGGTGACGAATCCGAAGGGAACGATGGCATATGTCAGCTCAAAGGAAATAAAATTCCAAAAGGCCTAGTTTCTCTAGAGCGGTTATTTGACAGGCATGACCGTTTTGTGAAAAGGAAGAGGCGGGATGATCCTGACTCATTGCCAGAAACTGAACCGGTCAATATAGGTTCGATGGAGCAACCACAATTTGTGAACATTGGAAAATGTTGTACACCTAAGGAGAAACAGAAATTTGTCAAGTTACTAAAAAAATATATGGACGTGTTGGCATGGTCCTATGCCGATCTAAAATCTTTCAAGCCAAATGACATTTAGCATGACATCCCGTTGAAAGACGATGTCAAAGCCTTTTTCCAGAAGCAGAGGCACTATAATCCTAAGATCTCGAGTACTATCCAGGCTGAAATTTAGAAGATGTTGGATGCAAGAATCATCTTTCCTATCCATCACAGTACTTGGGTAGCAAATATTGTGCTAGTGCGTAAGAAAAATGGTGAGATACGCATATGCGTAGACTTTCACAATTTGAATCAGGCTTCCTTGAAAGACAACTACCCACTTCCTATAATGGATTAATTTTTGCAAGCAGTAACTGGAACAGAGATGCTATCCATGCTTGATGGTTTTTCAGGTTACAATCAGATTGAAGTTTCACCTGAAGATCAGTTTAAAACAACATTCACTACTCCCTGGGGTACATTTGCCTACAGTAGGATGCCTTTTGGCCTAACTAATGTTGGCGCCACTTTTCAGCGGGCCATGGATTTTGCATTCAAAGTTATGATGGGGAAAGTCATTTTGGTTTACCTAGATGACTTAACCGTGTTCTCTAAACAACGAAATGATCATTGTGATCATTTGGAGCAAGTGTTGGCTAGGTGCCAAGAACATGGGATTTCCCTAAATCCAAAAATGTCTGTTTTTGGAGTCATGGAAGGGAAGTTGCTAGGGCATGTGGTTAGCAAAGAAGGAAAAAAGATAGATGCCGAAAGAGTTAAGGCTATTCAAAGTCTTACTCTACCTACGAGCAAGACTGGTGTTCATTCTTTCTTTGGAAAGGTGAACTTTCTCAGGCGTTTTGTTCCTAACTTTGCTGAGAAGACCCATCACATATTGAACATGATGAAGGGGTCACCAAATTTCAGATGGAGTGAAGAGGGGAAAAGGTCATTTGAAGAAATAAAAGCTTCTGTTGCTCATGCACCAGTCCTGGTATGTCCCGATTTCTCCAAGGACTTCATCATGTATAGTTACGCATCTGAGCATACTTTGTCCACAATCTTGATACAAAAGAACTCGGAGGATGTTGAATCCCCGATCGTGTTCATGAGTTCTCCCCTCAAGCCTCATGAACTAAAAATGACTCAACTAGAGAAGCATGCCTTTGTCGTTGTCAAAGAAGTGAAGAATTTCAGGTATTACATTCTAAACTCGCATACGGTGGTGCTGGTCCCTGACACGGCGGTGAAATCAATTCTAACTCAGTAGGAGTTAGGAAGCTTGCGAGGAAATTGGATCGCAAAGGTCCAGGAGTATGACCTGGATATTAAACCAACCAAGCTGGTGAAGGGCAAGGGCCTGTGTCAGCTAATGGCTAAAAACAAAGATTCAGAAAACCCTGATGACAGGGGTGACTACACCGACGAAACACAGGACCAGCTGAAAGAACCCGAGTCTCCACCTCTGGTCTTATTTGTTGCAACTAGTGATGAATGGTATTCCAACATCACTTTCTTCCTCACCTACGACAAATGCCCAATACACCTAACTGCAAAGGAGAAGCACACTATAAATCTCAGAGTGGCTAAATATGTCATCTGGGATGACGGTTTATATAAACGTGGGATAGATGGCATCTTTTTATGATGTGTTGACAAACCCCAGCAAGTAAAACTACTGGAAAGTTTTCACAATTCAGGCTGTGGAGGGCATTTCTCTTCCTCCGTGACTGCACACAAGATCATTCGAGCCAGGTACTATTGGCCGACACTCTTCCAAGATACAACCACCTGGGTGGCAAAGTGTGAACCCTACCAGCAATTCGTCGGCAAGCCCAAGTTGGCTGCCTTTCCCCTAAGGCTGGTCATTATCAATGAACCATTCAGGAAATGGGGAATTGATTTTATTGGTGCAATCAATCCTCAATCGAGTACCAAATATAGCTATGTCCTTACAGCAACGGATTACTTCACCAAGTGGGTGGAAGCCATACCTGTCAAGCATGCCACTTCTAAGGTGGTTTACAATTTCATTAAAGAAAATATCATTGTCAGGTTTGGTGTTCCAAAAAAAATCGTTGCTGATAATGCTTCTAACTTCTCCTCACGAGAAGTTATTAGTTTTTTCTATGAATATGGGATAACTTTGGCTCACGCCTCAGACTATTACCCTCAAGGAAATGGTCAGGCGGAATCCAGTAACAAGAACTTGGTGACCATCATACGGAAGTTAGTAGATGAGAATCAGCGAATGTGGCACAAGTCTTTGTACGACACTTTGTGGGCCGATCGTATTACTCCCAAGAGATCTCTCGACATGTCACCTTTTCAAGTGTTATATGGCACTGATGCCGAACTCCCCATTTATGTGGAACTTCCTGCTCTACGCTTGGCGTGAGCTATCGAAGATGAAACTTTCCAAAATTCTCTTGAAAAGAGAATCATGTATCTGGAAGAACTTGAAGAAAAGAGAGTAAGGGTGGTTAACAGGATCACTGAACATCAGAATCAAGTTAAGAGGATTTTTGATAAGAAGGCCAACCAGAGGGATTTTCAAGTGGGAGATCTCGTCCTTTTGTGGGACAAGCGAAGAGAGCCAAAGGGCATGCACGGAAAGTTTGATTCTCTGTGGAGAGGGCCCTTCAAGATCAAGCAGCTCAATGGAGAGAATAGCTTCTATCTCTCATATCTGGATGGAACCGAGCTCCTACTTCCTTGTAGCGGGCAGCATCTGAAGATTTTCAGGAAGTAGAGCTTGCTCTCTTCTTTGTACAGTTTGCTTTAGTTGTGTCTTTTCATTCGTCGTGTGTTTGCTTTTGGTTTGTTGTGTGTTTCTTTTGCTCCCCCTCCGGTCGCCCTTGTTTTTGAATCTGTTACCCAATGGATAGGCACATGAGATCTGGGATTCTCTACCCCTGAGTTTGCTCAGGAATAGTCCCCAGAAAGAGCCAGCTGTTATCCCGTAAAATTGACAAGGGCAATTTTACCGATAACCATACCGAAAATTTTGTTTTGATCCCTCGCTAGGGATCCCGTGTGTTCGGAACGTCGCAAAATCCCTTTCCGGGAAGGTCTGTTTTCCGAACTTAGTCTTTTTGGCTGGGCGCATGGAATTACTATGTAACACCAACTTTTGGTGCGCCCCCTTTAACCCCTTTGGCGCATACTTTTCAGTGTCAACACGCCTTTTCGTGCGCCAAAGTATGTTGAGTCTTCCCTGCGTGCGCCAAGGCGCATGCGCCTTCGTGTTAACACAACGTTTGTTGCGCCCCTTTTTGGTGCGCCAAAGGGCGCACATAATCCCATGTCGACATCCCTTTCAGGTGCGCCAAAGGCGCGCTTAATTTCATGTTGGCAGGCGCTTTGGTGCGCCAAAGGGCGCATGCCTTCCCGTGTCGACAGCAACTTTGATGCGCCCTTTACAAAGTGGGTGGCGCATTTATGACTAGCTCACCTATATATAAAATTTGCGCGCCCAAATGTCATTATCATCAGACACAAAGCACGTGATTTCTTTTCTCAGAGCCTGTCAGCCCCTGCCTCGTCGTTTTCAACGCTTTGTGGACCCGTTACACGTCTCTTGCTATTTATCCAGGTAAGAGGTTCTTCTCCCTCTTGTGCGTTTTGCGTTTTTGGTTCTTGTTGTGCTTGGTGGCCTGGTTTTGGTTTGAAATATTGAAATATTGATCTGGTTCCCTTTCCCCCTCTCCTTCCTTTTTGCTGTCTATCTTTCCATTCTCCTCCTCTTTCCAGAACTGCTGGTAGAGGGAGTTGTCTAAAAGAATGGTCTGAAACCCTTTGGATTGAACCATTATATCTCCCAAAACAATCTTGGAACTGAAAAGAAAGAAGGGTTGAACCATGTGAAAACTCTGTTTTTCCCTTGGGCGCACCAGCGCGTCTTGTTACACTATGAACAGTTGCGCCCCCATGGCGCATCTGACCACCTTGCAACATGAACGAAACCCGCGCCAATGGCGCACCCATTTTGACTGTTGCATCATTAACTTCTGCGCCTTTAGGGCGCGCCTCCTTCCCATGCTGCAAGCGCTAAACTTGCACCCCAATGGCGCGCCAACCTTCCTTGCTGCATCACATTTCCATGCGCCAATGGCGCACCCAGCATCTATGCAACACCGGCTTTATCTGCGCCAAGTGTGAAGTTATAAAGGCGCAGGCGCTTTCCTCATCACAGTAACATTCGTGTTGTGCAAACCCTTCGTGCGCTGCGCCATATTCCCTTTGGCGCACGAAAATTTCTTGTTACACAAACTTTCCATGCACCAAAGGGCGCACCAAATCCCAATGCAACATGAAAAATCTATGCGCCAAAGGGCGCATCCTGTCACTATGTAACACGAAGTTTTCATGCACCTTTTATAAAATGCACTCTGCAGTATGCATGCGCCATGCGCCTTTGGCGCCAGTTTAACCTTTGCAACACCCCTTTCCTGTGCGCCCTACCTATTTAGCCCTGTAAGCTGCAATTTTCATGCGCCCTGCGCCCTGAGCCTAAAAATCTCTAACTCTTTCTTCTGCTAACATTTCAATGGAAGATCAAATGGCTAATTCAACCTTTTCGGATTGGGTCTCGCTTCTTCTTCATGCAGATCAGCAACTGAGTTCGAAAGAACATATGTCTACATCCAGCAAGAGACCCACCAAATCAAAAGGAAAGGCTAAGCTTACAGAAGAAGAGATGAAGTATAAATATCAAAGGGTCAGAATGCCCGAGTCCCAGGCCGAGTGTAGCATAGACGTCAGAGATTCAAAACTGGGGCATATTGATATGGAGGAATTTTGGGCTAGAGCTCAGAAAGTCACAAGGAGTCCATGGATGGACAAATTAATCGGTAGTGCCCTGTACTTCGCCAGAGGAATTCCAGTCAGCGCCGTCAATAATGAATTCTTGATGGTGATTGCCCAAAGTTACAACAAAGACACAAGGTGTGTCGAAAACAGCAAGGGCGAGGTAATCATTAACCTCACTGCCCGTCACTTTGAGGGAATACTCGGCATACCTCACCACCGGCACTTTGTGGCCGTCAGCCAAGCGGAATGCATTAAGGCCTGGGATGACAATGAAGATCAATGTATGCAGCTAATGAACGAAGTCTATCTGAAGAACAAAAAGGTAATAACCCGGTGGCCCCAAATCATCCACCGCAGCGACTTCTCAGAGGAGCTCAGCGATACCATTACATTCCTGAGCAGGGTCTTCGGGCTTTCTGATGCCCATTATTTCCATAAGTGGATGTTGCGGTACTTAGAGACCATGAACAAGAATATGCTTGATCAGTGCTTTTGCTGGGGAGAGATTATAAGCAGTACAATCTCTGAGCAGCTACAACAATTCAGCACAACAGGGGCATTCCATATGAACTCCTACGTAGTCTACGCTGCAGCATCAGCGAGGGACTATCCAGGCCTGACGAGGAGTGGAGTTTGGCCTCAGGTCAAGATATACGAGTACTACCCAGAATTGAGGCTGGAGAATAGCATCTCCCAATTCACAAAAGTTAACGATGTGTTTTTCTATCACATCATCTGCCTACTGAGGCCGAACATGACTTATGGTCGCACGACCAAAAGCATAGTGGCAGCCACGGAGAAATGGGGAGCCCTGTTCACCCAGTTTCCTACATTCACCTATCTAAGGGCTGCCAACTTTTTGGGAGAGCCAACCAGGCTACCAAGGTATGCTGGGCCTAAGCTGATTCTGCTGGAACTGTCAAGGCAGCTAATCACATATCACGAAAAATGCCTGAAAAGGAAGAAGGGTGGAACTCCTTTCCCCCTCACAGTGGGCCGATATACATGCTCTACCCACCACAAGGCGAAGGAAATGTTCGCAGAGCTGGAGTTACTCAATTTGAAACATGACTTCCCAGCCAGGCCTACCTTCGACCCAAGGAACTGTCTGCCGAGGGTGAAACTTGATCCAATCCACATCCCTCAGATCGAGGACATTTACATTGACATCATCCATGAGGTGGAGCTCAGAAGAAAGGATCATTCTCGCCTAGCCTTGGCAGAAATCATCCAATATGGGGTAGCCATTGTCCCCAAAGGCTACCAGACTACAGAAGATGAAGTAGACAAGGTATATACTGATACAGATGGGGACGATTGGCCCTTTCCGGCCATTGATAGAACTAAGGCTCCTCAGACAATTGAGGAGAGGGTCAAGGAGACTTTGCGGAGGACAGAACATTGGTGCCGGATGAACGGCCTAATCTACCTCGGGGTTGATTTCACAACCTCCCCACTGGGTAACGCACCTCCACGATCCAAAAAGCAGCCTAAAGGTAAAGGCAAAGGCGTAGAGGGTGAGTCCAGCACCACCCAAGAAGAAGCTCCAGCAAGTCCTCCTTCCGCCACACCAGAACAAGTCATAACTCTAGCTTCGCTAGAGAAATAACAGAAGAGGATATTCCCATAGGCCCATCCACTCAGGATGTCGGCATTGCTACAACAGCCGAGGTTCTTTCCGTCCCTTCTTCCTCTCTTCCTTCCCCTCCTCGAGTGACTCAAGCGACCATTCCTTTGGTTGTGTCCTCTTCCCCTTCTTCTACTGTTCCCCTCGCCTCTTCGTCTATCTTCTCTTCCCTCGCTGATCTGTCCTCCTCCATTTCTTCCCTCATCTCCGAGCTCCCTTCCCCTCCTATGTCTTCCACTGCTGCAGTTTCCCTTCCTCTCGTGGACACTTCTTTGGCTATTCTCTCAATGCCGCCGCCGCGTGTCTCCACGTTTTTCCCCCTCTTCTACTGCAGCTGCCCCCTCCTCTGTTTCCGGTCCTTCTACCATAGGTCCAGCCTGGATCTCTCAGCAGCTAAGTCAGCAAAAGAGGAAATTTCCCATCGCTCCGATGGACTTTTCCGTAATCCCATCTAAGGGGGGCCAAAAAGCAGAAGCCTGTCACGCGCTTCTCTCAAAGTGCTGCAGGGGAGAGAGTTATGGAAATCGCATACCCCAATCCTCTCAAAGAGAAAAAGGATCTATCTCCGAAAAATTTTACTGTGACCCAAGTCACAATGGGGACATCTTCTGAAAGTCTTCAGGGGGAGGCTCTTTCAGCAGTTGACGCCCTCTGCAAAAAGCTTCAGGAAACCAAGGAAGAGAAAAGGCAACTGAAGGAGCAAAACAAATATCTGCTCCAAGCCTTACAAAAGATGGGTAGTGCACCTCCCACAACTACCGCCGAGACTTCTGAGCTTCTCAGCCAGGAGAAAATTAACGAGTATGCCAAGATCGGCGAGCAGGGTATGGCCATTTCCGCTTGGAGGAGCCAAATCCTCAAAGACAGCGAAAAAGTGATCGCCGAGTTCTCTGACTTGTACCTGAATATCAGTAAGGCGAATAAAGAGCTCCAAGCGTTAGCAGGGCCCATATCAGAAGAGCTGGAACATGCTAGACTGCAGCACGAGGCCTTCCAACAAATGTTCGACTGTTCAGTCGAAGATCTGGTCAAGTTCGGCGTCTTCAGCCACCCAAGGGCCCTCAACAAAATCATGTCCACTTTGGACTATCGGGTGGATCAGCTAGAATTTATTCTAGAAAAGATTGACAAAGTCAAGGAAGAAGCCCTAGATGCGATGCACCAAATGGAACGAATTGTTCTTAATATGTCGCCAGGGTTGCTTACTCCTTCCTTCACTTTAAGGAAAGCTGATGAAACCATCCAGATCTTCAAGGAGATCGCTTCTCAAGGAACGGGGCCAGAGGTCACATTTGACATAGAATCCGTCAACAACTTGCTGGCCTGTAGGGACTTCGTCGGGTTCCTCATTGAGGCGGAAAAGGACTTTTCCAAACACCCAGAGAAGCTCATAGATGAGCGGGAGACTTGTGAGGAGATAAGCGATAGGCACAAGGATCCTTCTCAGGATCAACTAGGGCCAATCATCAACAAGTTCATGGAATACCGCTCTCAGTTCCATATCTCGTCACCTGAGGAGCAACAAAAGCAATCCACCCCCTTCCGGCTGTAAGGATGATGATGACGAATAGCTGCTGCTGCTTCTTCTTCTTCTTCTTCTTCTTCTTCCCCTTTCTCTTCTTCGTCTTTCTGGAAATATCTGGAGTGTGTTGATACAAATGATGACATCATCCATGTTGCATCATGGGATGATGTCATCCATCAAGTTGTAAAAAGTCAACATGACTTTTAGATATTTTGTAAATATCTTTGTAAATAGTTGTTGGCTCCTTTTTTCCTTCTTTTCTCTTCTTCTTCTATAAATACTCCAATACTTGTAGTATTATGAGATGGATAGATATCTTTCAGATGAAAAAATAGAAGTGAAGGAAAAGAAGACTTTGAGCTTTCTTGTAACAGAAGAAAACAGTAATACAAATATTTAGACTTTGTGCTGAATAGCTGTGTTATGCATCAGACCTTTCTTATGTTAGATCTGTATGTGTTTATTCTGTTAGATTCATATCTTCTTTTTTGTCATTTATTCATCATCAGTATTGCTTTGTTTGTTTATGCAAGTAGGTTTGGCTCTGTTTACTACCAATCCCAAAACATAAATCTTCTGACCTTTCTGCTTTGGAATTCATTTCTTTTCTTCCTTCGGACCTGCTCTTTCCTCATCCCCTCTTCCTTTCCTTTCTTTTCACAGTCGGAAACACCCCACTGGGATGAGATCCCAAACCCCCGAAGGCAGAATCTGTGAGACTTGCATAGATTCCTGCTGGTAGAATAGCAATAAACCAGTTTCGCTTTGCTGACTCAAAGAGGGGCTATGCCCTGCACACTGTTGGCTCGTTTATCCATAGATCTGCCCAAGCGACAGATTTTCAGACCAACACTATCCCGACCTCACTCGTAATGGACAACGGGCCTTTCTAAAAAAGGTCTTTCATTATATCATCATGGGTGGCCTCCTCTACAAACGTAGATTCGATGGAATTCTCTTACAGTTCCTTACGAGTTCCAAAATTCCTTATACCATTAAGGAAGTTCATCATGACATATGTAGAGGTCACTTCAATGGCCTCGTTGTTGCTAAGCATATTCTTCGCCTAGGCTATTATTCACCGACTCTCAACCATGATTGTTGTGACTACGTCAAGCATTGTGTAAAATGCCAATAACATGCCAACCTCCATCATACACCCAGTCATGCCTTACATGGTTCCAAGTGTCATCATGGGGGTGGGGCTGGTGTTATCCTCATTCCACTTGATGGTGAATCCATGCCTTTGTCTTTCAAACTCGATTTTAATTGTAAAAAACAATATTGCTAAATACAAAGCACCCGTATTGGGTCTCCAAGCTTCCTATGCCTTAGATGTTAAATCACTCAACATCTTTGGTGATTCTTAATTGGTCATAAACCAGGTCAATGGTATATACAAATTTCGTAATGAGATAATTCATTATTATAAACATCATGTAGACATACTTTTACCACCTTTGATCATTACGCCCTTAAAACTGTCCCACGTTCAACCAACAAAATTACAGATACCATGGCCTGCTTGGCTTCTCAAATACCTACTTTTCCCACTGATTCTAAAATATTTGTCACCATACAAACACTCCAATCACCCTCTTATTTACCTCATGAAATTTACTCGATCTGAACCGTTGCCCTCGACCCGAGTGACCTCTGGTATAAAAAATACTCAGACTACATTTCCCTTTCCATCTTGCCTCCCAACCTCACTCGTAATGGACAATGTGCCTTTCTTAAAAAGGTCTCTTCTTACGTAATTATGGGTGGCTCATCTATAAGTGTGGCTTTAATGGTATTCTCTTACAATGCCTTATGAGTTTGAAAATTACTTATACCATTAAGGAAGTTCATGATGGCATATGTGGAGGCCACTTCAGTGGCCTTGTTGTTGCTAAGCGTATTCTTTGCCTAGGCTATTACTAGCTGACCCTCAACCATGATTGTTGTGACTATGTTAAGGGTTGTGTAAAATTCCAACAACATGCCAACCTTCATCATACACCTAGTCATGCCTTACAGGTCACCCGTGACCTTTGGCCCTTCTCTCAATGGGGTTTAGATCTTGTTGGAGAAATCAATCTTCATTCTTCCAAACGACATCAATAGAGCATCACCACTACCAAATACTACACAAAATGGGTTGAAGCTATACCTCTCATCTCCACGAAAGTTGAGAAAATATGTGAGTTCATCAATCATCACATCATCTTTCGCTTTGGTGTCCCACATCACCTCATCACTGATAACGACAAACAATTCAAAAATAAAACCTTATGAAAAATTTGTGACACCTTTGGCATTCAACTAAGTTTCTCATCACCTTATTACCCATAGACTAATGGCCAAGCCGAATCCACCAATAAAACCTTAAACAAAATTCTCATGAAAGTGGTTAATGATACTAGGAAGGACTGGCATATGCAAATTCCTTTCACCTTATGGGTATACCGCACCAGTATTCACACTTCCACTACTGCCACACCTTTTTCTCAGGTTTATGATATAGAGGATATTCTTCCTTTTGAATCTAGATCCCCTTACTCCACATTTCTCTCTATGACATGCTTAATGATGATGACTTTCATTAGGACCGTTTAGCACAACTTGAGTTATTAGATGATTGTTGCCTTAATGATCTTGACCATCTCCAAGTTTACGAAAAACATATCAAATGTACCTATGAAAAACATGTCCATGAACAAACCTTCCAAGTCGGTGACCTTGTCCTGAAAGAAAATCAACATGTAACCAAAGTAGAAAAAAGTAAACAGGAAATTTTTTCTCCTAATTAGCTTGGACCATAGATCATGACTCATAATTATGGATCAAGTGCTTATCATTTATCTTCACTTGATGGTAAAATTGAACCTCATCCCCTTAACACCTTGCATCTTCAACCATTCTACTATTGACCTTTTATCCTAACTCACCTTTTTCCTCTTTCCATGCTCATCGATTGAGAGTTATCCACTTCCTATGCCATCACCAATGATTAAACAAGAATCATGTGTGTACCTATCACTCTTTTATCCTCTCTTAAATATGTGTACCATGACAATGCACATAGCATGATTCTCATGGATACTTTTCTTCTAATTTTAGATGAGATCCCATGGTCGATTCACCTTGCTTTCTGAACAAGAATATGATTCTTCACCTTAGTCTTGTCCATGAATTAAAATCCCTCACATGGGATCCAAATCCTTGAGTTAAACTTCCAATAAAAATATGAATCCCTCAAAAAGGACATCTTTCTCTCTAAATCTCTACTATAAATAGACTACTCCCTCAAAGGACAGCTATATAAAAAGTCTGTTCTAAAAAAAATGAACAAGAAGAAGAAAGAGAGAGAGAGAGAATTTGAAGCTTCCCGCATTGATCAGCTTCGTGAAGACCTCAAGGATTTAATTTCCTCATCCCATATATACTTCCTGCATCGATCAGTCTATCTCAAATATCAGTCAAAACAAAAATCCTTTTAGTCATGGACTTGCCCATTGTGACCTTAGATTTCTTGCCAAAAAGGCATGCTACCTAGTACCATATAAAAAATAACCACTTTTCACCCTCTCACCATTCGCACTTTCATTTCCTACCACCTCAAGGGACCTATTGGACCATGAAATTTGGTGATCATGTGACTACTTTTTACCTTTAGAATAATTAGTCATGCAATGCTTTTAGGGTCTTACGTTCATCATCCCATCTAAGGTATGATCCACCTGTTATGATCCTTAACAATCAACTTGCTCTCTTATCTCCTCTTATATTTTAAACCTTCTTCATTACGTATTGATTACCTTATACAACACTTGATTCTCGATGCTTATTTTTGGGTAATTTTCTCCTCCTTCACCATAATCAACTCAAAATCACCTATACCAATGTGACCACAATTCACCCATACCTAATAGACCTAGACTCAATCATGCCTATAATATACCCACCCATACTCATACCTCCTCACATTCTTCCCTAGCTTATGCGAGAACTACATTGGCCTGAAGTTCCTTTTCACCGAGACTATGTAGGAAGCACTCTGAGGGTATGGGGTCTTTGGAGGTTAGCTCGGCCACTCTCTACCCTAACCTATTCATCTTTAATTTTCCTAAATCATATTCTCCCCTATTTAGTTTCTTTTCATATCAATAATTAGAAATTAAACCCATCAAATAACAAATTGCTTGCCACCTTTATCATCCTCTAATATGCAGTGATCTCTGGTCTACCATCCTCGACTCCTATCCAACGGCTGGTATCATCTCACTACCCGCCATAGGTCGTAGTCGACCCCTGCTGGCACATCACTTAGAGCTAGCCTCCATGAGCTGGTGGCTTCACCCTGATCATGTTTCGGGCCTCGATGGACCCCTGTGCTCTCCATGTTGTGAGTACGGGATATCGTCCTCTCACTAGAGGCCTACTGTGCCCTATACTGTCCATAGGATATAAAATCTATTTCGGTCGCTATCAACTGATCTTGATAGTATCTAGCCTCACCTAAGGCATCTCATAACCTAGATAGGGGTACCATCTGTGGTGTCTCTATCGGCCTCAGTACCTATGGAGGTGTCTTGTCGGACTCTGTCCCACCCCTATGCTTGTGATCTGGGACCTGTAAGGTCGGGATCTAGTGCCAGTGCAGGTGGCTAGCTAACCTCTACAACCCTATGACCTACACTTGTGCAGTGGCTAGCTTCCCATGCAACCCTATAACCTGTGCCTGTAGGGTGGCTCACCTGCTCCATCATCACCATCCCCATCTCCACCCTGGGCCATTTGGGACCTAGTAGACTAGCCACCTGCGTATGTAATGTGGCCACCTCTACCTCCGATGCTGCTAACTTCCCCTGTACCATCCCCAACTGGGTAATCCGGGTCACAACCTGCCCCTATAGGCTATCTCTCTGGACAATCATGGTGGCTAAATCTGGCTTCCCGGGCTTGGGAGGTACTGCTCATAACTGAGCCACCCACTACTGTCTATACCTATTTGTCCTACTAGCATCATCAATCCACCAGTCTATAACCTGCTCCTCTTACCCAATAAGTATTGTCAGCTATGGAAATGGTAGTGGTCTCTCCACATTATCCCTCTGATGCTGTGGGAAGGGTGGTGGTATATCCTGTAAAAGTCCAAACTACCATTGAACCTTGTCTACGGGGATCATACCGTGCTCTCCTACACGATGCCCCTTTATCCACTTGAGTAGTTGAAGGCCAACTAGCTCCTCAGCCATCTTCTTGTATGAGGGATAACCCACATATGGTCTCCATATAATATCTACCCTAGATAATCCCTCTAATAGCCTCTACCTGTAATATGCTACATCATGTGTAGCCCTGTCTGATCACCATTCTCCAATAACAGGCACCCATACACCTATACCCCACCCACATACAAAACCTGGTTGAAAGGCATATGCTTGGGGTAACTCAACCATTGAATGCACATAGACAATGTGCTCATAGGCCCAATAGTGTAATTAGGTAAGTGTAGCAACATAGGCTAAACTTGCGGAGCTACCCATACACCCATAGCTCTCTATATAACTGCACCAAGAATGCTGGCACTTAGGAAAATCAAGTCCTCTCTGTCATCATGTCATGTAACACTCCCATAAGTGATCGTGGGAATCTCCCACCATCTACATTGGGTAGTGCAAAATAGCAGACTGCCTCCATCAGTAATACTACTAGCCTCGTCTCCTCTAGATGGGCTTAGTACATCTCCCCATAGCTCAGGCTAGCACTGTGGAATGTCAACTCCACCATCCGCTCAGAAAATACTATCAACATCAACTCCTTCGATTCCTTTGAGAAGATCAAATATACCTATGTACCAAATATAGGTAACTGTAAGATCCTGACCATGTCCTCCAGGGTGATTGTCATCTCACCCGTTGGTAGGTGGAACATGTTGGTCACCGAATCCCATCTATCGATTAGGGCAACCATCAAACTCAGATGTACTGAACTACTTTTCGGTAGCATCAGACCTTGACTTAGGCCCACCTCTGTTAACATGTCTCGCAACTCCTCGAGCTATCCCTGCACCTCATGAAATTTCACGAGCAAGGGTGGAACCCTATCTCGCATCCTCAGATTGATCTCTCGCCTACATATAACAAAAATATCACATTATTCAAGCTCAAACCATACCCATAATCACCTACACCCATGACCCTACCTATTTTACTTCACTACTTACCCGTTTATCCTATGGCCTAACTACCTACCCAACCCAACCAACACCTACTCACCCTAACCTTACCCAACCCAACCCACACCTACTCAACCTAACCCTACCCAACCCCATATCACCTTCTTACTTACCCAATCCACTGCTAACCTACCCCTACACCTACCCAACCCAATCATCACTTTACCTATTTGCACCAGGCCGACCCTTCACCCTACTTTCATTTTTACCCACTCCCTGACCTTACCTATTTTTCCCACACATCTATACATTTTATTCTAACAGATCCACCCTTACCTATTTTTATCCCTTACTTATGTTCTGATTTTCACTAAACCAACTTCTTTTACCCCTACCTACCTCACCCACCCAACCTCGGATACCTTTTTGGTTCCATTTTCCTCCAATTATGACCAGTACCATTGTTTCACATAGAATTTTAGTTCCAGAATAGAGTTGCTTCTATCCTTTTCATTCTCTTGAGAAACAGATAGGGGTTAGGGTTAGGAGGAATACCTGTTGAGTGTTGGGAAGGTATGCGCGTACCGTAGAGAGATTAGACTAATTGTGAAGAATTCCTTTTTGTCTGGGAAGGACTACCTGTAAATAAGAATGCAAGACCACCAGATTTTAGTTAGACAATAAGTGAGGGAACTGCCTTGGGCCCAGGAAATATTATACTTCCTTTCGAAGGTGGTCAGTTCCCTTTTTAATACAAGTTAATGTAAATGATAATAAAGAAGCTATTGCGAACTCACGATTTAGATATCTCGTTACTAAAAGTAATAGAGACTAAATTACCAACAATAGAATGTCATGTTGTTTGTTTGGTCACTGGTTATTGATATGTTCCGATCAAGTTACAGGGATAGACCAGGATAGACACGAGATTCTTTTTAGGTGAATAGGTGAAAGGTTGGTTTTGGTATAAGTCATAGTGACCAATGCCGGTCACCGGATAACCGATCGCGGTTACAAAACCGGTACCGGTAGGGAATAACCGATATCGGTAGGGGCAGTGATTTATGGATTTTTAAATGGAGGTTGGTGTAAGGTGGTTATGAGGTTTGGAAGGTTGGTAGATGGTTGAGGGGAGTAGTAGGGTGATAGAGAAGACTTAGAGAGTGAGAGAGCTATCTCTGGGGTAATATAGTGCTAGATGATTGAAGGTTAGGTGCAGGTTGTTTCTGGGTAGTAGATCCAGGAGTGAGCTTATAATCCCTATGAATTAAAAATTCACAAAGTAGTGTCTAGAAGCCTACAAGGTGGTAAAAGAGACTACTTACTAGTTTCTGAGGTGGATGCAGGTCCAAAGAATGTAGTGGCGAAGGAAAGGCCCAGTTGGTATGATCCAACAATCAGAAGTGATCTGATGAAACTATCCTCTGACTCTCCCAAGGTTTGGATGAGTGTGACAATGCTCTAGTTGCTTAGTTATAGTTTTTGGGCTCGATGCTCCTCTTTGCAAACTCTTCTCTCCTTCTCACTTATCTCTCCCTTGCAAATGGATCTGGATCCCTTCATTTTGGTTGGGGGAGGTCATTTACAAGGAACTGATGGCAGTTACCTAAACGACGCCGACCGTGTAGGGAACGATGTTGATTGGGTCAAAGTTGGCTATTTTTAGTAAAATAGTCAAATTTCCCTCCTTTTCTCTCGAGGGGTCAGTTGTGGGCTTGGTCAAGTCATTATTAGGTTCGTTTTGATACGGGTGAGGGGTGATGAGTCATGGGTCTTAATTAGGTTAGTTTAGGGTTAGGGCTAGGTCATAGTGAGGTGGCGAGGTGAGGTGGTAGGGTTAGAGATGTGGATTTATTAATTATAAGGTAATTAATAAATAATTCAGTGTGTAAGGTTTTAGGTGGTGAGGTAGGGCTAGGTTGCGGGATGAGATACGGGGTATACGGTGTCATAAGACCCAAATTTGGTGTCTACATTTTCCCCTTGTTGTCGTGTAGCTTGTCTTGTAAAGCTGCACTGACAATAATAAAAAGTGGCTACCCCAGTTAAGGGTATAGGTAATCCCCCTCAAATCTATCACAGATTGAGGCGACATGAAATTAGGGATAGGGTTGATAAAGGGTAAATGATGATGAGATGCTGGTAAGATGGTGGGGTAAGTTCAAGGAAGCTGACGCACGTTAAAATGTAGTAGTGTGACCAGGGTACATGTTTTGAAGAGCAAACAAGCAATTCATAGGAAAAGGTTGATAGTTTATTCAAATAAGGCTGATATAATCCCGGTATCCAAGGCATATGAAGTAGCTCCAGGGGATATAACGGGTAAGGTACCGGAACATTTAGGCATGTTCGACAGTACCAAATGGTTAGTTTGGTTGAAATAAATGTCACGGTCTTGGTCTAAGCAAAGTTAGTCGGCTGAACAAGTCAAGTATCCTAGTCGTGCTAATACATGAATAGGTGAGCTCGATTGAACAAATAGGTACATGATGGGTGGAGAGAAGTTTTAATTTGTAGGCCTCAATCGAGGTACTTAAGTGTTGTGCCCATGGGTCAGGCTGATTGGTTGGTTGCAGCCTTGGGTCGGGCCAAGTGATTAGTTACGGCCTTGGGTCGGGCCAGTTGGTTTGTTGCAGCCTTGGGTCGAGCTGATTGGTTTGTTGCAGCCTTGGGTTGGGCCGATTGGTTTGTTGTCGCCTTAGGTCAGGCCGATTGGTTTGTTGCAGCCTTGGGTCGGGCCGATTGGTTGGTTGCGGCCATGGGTTGGGCTGATTGGTTTGTTGCGGTCTTGGGTCGGGCCGATTGGTTGGTTGCGGCTTTGGGTCGGGCCGATTGGTTTGTTGCAGCCTTAGGTCAGGCCGATTGGTTGGTTGCGGCCTTAGGTCAGGCCAATTGGCTGGTTGCGGCCTTGGGTGGGCCAATTGATTAGTTATGGCCTTGGGTTGGGCCGATGAATTCAAAATAAGGCTATTTAGCAAATCTGGGGGTAGGCGATGTGGTGAGAAATGGAGATTAGTGGATAAGGGCAGGAATTAGGTTAAACAAATCCTGTAACTGATATCGGTTATAGGTGATCGATATCGGTCACCTAGGGCACGCTCTAACCGATATCGGTTAGAGGGCAAAAACCTATAAAAAGAAAAAATATGGCATGTCATTTTCACTTTGTGAAATTGAGTGCCAACTTTTTCTTGTTTGAGTTTTTGAAGTGAGTGGGTTGTGTGTTTGGGCTGAGTTGGCACTAGTTGAGTGGGGGAGTGAGTTATTGGTTGAGGACCCTGCTGAGGAGATTTGGAACTATGGCAGAGCCTGGAGGAGTAGGAGGTGCTGGAGGTGTTGGAAGAGCTGGACCACCACCACCTATCCCACCATGTCGATGTGTAGTCGTACCGGTAGGCTCTGAACCCCTATTTGTGTGAAGTTGATGAATTTAGCTAGGATGTGGGTTTTGGGGTAGGAATCCAAAATTTGATAAAATAATGAATAAATGAAGGTAAATCGTAAAATGGAATGGGTAGATATGTTAGGTAGGCCAAAACGGCAGGGTGGGTAAATTTTTAGGCAATTGTTCTAGGTAGATGGGTAGAAATCGGAAAAAAAGGGGATTTGGGGGCCGTTTTTGGTCTGGCCCTGAAATCCCACAGTGACCGATGTTGGTCACTAGGCGACGACATCGGTCACAGCATAAGTTATGTAGATTAGTGGGTATAGAGACCGGCGTCAGTCATGTATCGACTGACGTCGGTGCATAAAAGTTAGATATAGACTGTTGGTGGGGGACCGATGGTGGTCGAGGGTGACCGTTACCGGTCACCATGGGTAGGAGGTAAGGTTGTGAAATTTGTTGTGTTGGTTTGTTGTAGGTGGGTAGGATAGATTTTTAGGGTGAAGGGGGAGAAGGTAAAGCTGCTAGGAAAGGTTATTGGGGTGGGGAGTAATCGGGTGGTTGGGGGCTGGTTCGGGTAGAATAGGTTATGGGTTGTGTATGAATTAGGAGGGGTTAAATTGGTTGAAGTATGGTTAGAGGGCAAGAGTAGAGCGGGTGGAGTATGAGTGGGGCGGTTGGTAGGGTGTGGGATAGGTAAAGGGGATATTGTAGATTTTTGTTGGGTGGGGTTATTGATGTTGAGGGAGATGAGGTGTTTTAGGTTTGATTGGAGTGGGTAGGATATTTAAAGAAGGACCATAAGAGTGAGAGGAATTTGTAGATGTATAGGGTAAGATAGGTAGGTGTAGATGTGCTTATAGATTTGGGTTGTGATTGGGTGGGTGAGTGAGTATAGAGGGGGTTAAGGTAGTTGTTTTGTAAAGGGTAGGCCTGATGAAGTGGGTTGTTTTTGTAGGCACGCCAACAGCTGACGATGCGAGATCAGATGCCACCTCTACTGGGGCAGATGCTGCCACATGTGACCGCAACGCAGTGGGAAGTTATGCGGGAGGTTGGACTCGGCAGAGCCCAGAGGTATAGGGTTATGGATGCAGCCCCATTGATTACGTATCATAGTGCGAGCATCTGTTACGGTGATATGTATTACTCGGATTGACAGCAGACACGGCTTGCCATGTTGATGATGATCGGTATCACCTGCTTCGCCCTCCTTGACTCAAAGGGAGGCCGCTTCCCATGGGCTCTGATGGGAGTGTTACATGAGATGGTGGAGGAGCACACCTGTTATGCATGGGCACTGGTGTATCTGGTGCAACTATACAGGGAGCTCTGGGGCTATCGCTGTATGAGGCGATTCGGTATATGCTTGACATTCTTGCTACAGTGCTGGGCCTACGAGCATATCATGTGTTTACGACCAGTAGGGTTACTCCAGCAACCAGGGCTACAGGTAGTTTATAGATATGGGTTTCAGAGGTGGTTGAGGGTCGTGGATCAGCCACGAGCCATTATCGCAGGGTGGGATGTCACTTATTAAAGACATGCTAGAGGGCCTGACTGCCTTAGATATTATATGGAGGCCATACAGAGGCCATCAACCTCATGGAGGAGCCTGAGCACAGCTGCTTTGGATCCAATATATCTTCTGGATATCTAGATGGAGACCCGGGGAGTACGAGAGGATCCCTCTAGAGAGGGTACAATGACAGCTGGGATTATAGCAGGATGAGCCACCTCCCTTCCCACAATATCGAAGGGAGGATGTAGAGGCACCATTGCCTGTATAGTAGCAATTTGACCCAGTCTGGGTAGCAGAGAGACCGGCTGATGATACGGTGGATGACACCAGAGTTACAGGTTCATTTTTGGTTTGGTGGGTAGGGTAGAGGGCAACCATGAGAGCACAGCCAACACAACCACATTTGGCGACTGTTATAGCGGAGAGGGACCGTCTCTTGGGTCAGGTGTCGTTATTACAGGGACAACTTGCTACTGCACATGCACAAATCAAAGTGTTACAGGGGTAGTTGGCCCAGGCACAGGGACAGGTATAGGGACAGGCACAGGCCCAGGCACAGGCACAGCCTCAGGTCCAGATCCCTATTTAGGCACATGCACAGGTCCCTATTCAGGCTCCGATGGAATCTCCACCGCCACCAAAGGTATACGGTCAGGGTCAGGGTGTACAGGTAGGGCAAGGCCCACTTCTATTAGGAGCCGGGGGATCAGCCCCACCAGCCATGGTGGCATGGGCTTGATACATGGAGGCGAGAGCGGAGGCCTGTTATTATCAGGACGTACTAGATGGTACTGGTGCCGGTTATCAGCCATATGCGGCTCACAGAGCTGAGACTTCCCAGAGTCACAGGTCATAGGGGGCCACAGCCACAGCTGGTGGGTCAGTGACAGGTAGGAGGCGAGATCTGAGACCGGGGCCACCTGAGGGACGAGCTGAGGGAGGGGGAGAGAGCTGAGTCGTACCAAGAGAGGAGATGTTTTTGGGTAGTTGCTTTTTTTTTGTTTTTATAGAGACACCGGTATGTGAACCAAGTGTTCATATAGAGGCCTGCGTGCCTACGTAGGATTTATGTATTCATTTTTGTTGTATATACCGGCCTGTGAGCTGAGTACATTTTGTATAGTCGATACCGGCCTACGAGCCGAGTATATTTTTGACATGAGAGACCGGCCTGCAAGCCGAGTCGAGATTTTGACAGAGACATCAGCTTGCGTGCCAACTTTGTATTTTTTGGATTACAGAGGCCCCATGCTGGGCAATTTGTATATGTTGACATTGATTTGAGGATATATATAGATGATGAGTTTGATCTACATGGTGTGTATAATGTTTGATTTGATACATATATTATAATGTTTCATTTGTTTTGTTGATGATTTTGGAAGTTGAGGTATATAGATGACATTGATGATGTTTGGATTATATGCAGATGTGTTGAAATGTTGATGGTATTATGATGATGGATATTGATAATGATCTCGTTATGCAGGGAAAAGAGGCGGGCGCCACCAAAATTTTGCAAAAAACAAAGAAAAGGCTTGGGTATAATCAAAAGGAGACAGTTTGACCGATATCGGTTAGATAACCGATGTCGGTCAGGATGTGACCGATACTGGTTAGATAACCGACATTGGTTATGTTAAAACGAGCTTTTCTAAAAATAGAAAAGCTTGGGAGGCAATTTTAGATTCTTATTTTTAGAGTCATGCAACATGTTAAATACGAGGATGTGAGGTTGTTGTCGTCCATACAAGGTAGTTGCATGGGAGAATTGAGTGATAAGGAGGAAAGAGATAGGTAAAGTGATCGTATGCTTGGATTAAGAAGATGTAAAGGCAAGTTATAGTGAAGATTTTGGTGAACATGGTTGAACAAGGAGAAGCATCCGGTGGGTAGAGAGGAGAGAGAAGACAGGTTCCACCTCAAGCTGGTACATCCCAAGAGGTATAAGTTTTGGTTGGAATAAGATTTTGCATGCTTATAAATAGGATGTGGTAAGATAAGTGGGTAAAAATGTGATAGGCAAGGGTTTGGGATGGGATGAGTGTTATAGGGTAGGTAATCAGGTGTTTAAGATATGTTTGTAGGTACATAGAGGGGTAAACCAGCGAATAAGATATCATAGGTGGTGTTTTTGAGCAAGATGGATATTATGAACAGTGACTGATATCGGTTTGTGCCTAACCGGTATCAGTTAGGTAACACTTGGGGATTCATTTGTTGCTTGTTGTTCATTGGTTTGATGTTTGCAGGCAGAGGCAAGGTTGATGATGAATGATAGGGTACCAACGTTGTTGTCACGGGTCCGAGCAGATGTAACACCAGTGTAGTGGGCATTAATAAACCATGTGGGGTTAAGTGAAATCCTCTATTATTCACTAATCGCACGCAGTCATGCTATGTTGCAGGTGCTGATTGAGAGATGGAATCCAGAAAAGAATACCTTTTAGCTACCAACAGGGGAAATGACAATGACGTTAGAAGATGTGTTTCGAATTTTGAGACTTCCAATTACAGGAAGACCAGTGTATCAGGTAGGGCCCAACATGGCACGGGTAGCGATAACGACAGTATTTGGTCAAGCCACATGAGATTTGACATAGCGAGGCGTGACATTTACTTATGGTATAATGTTTCGGGCATACCCTGAGGCAACAAGGTTGGCCGTGGTATTAATGATAGCAGTGGGGTATTATGCATTACTTAGAGTGGACAGGGGAAGATTTCCAAAATCATTGATGTGTATTATTCGTGAGATGATAGAAGGTAGCGTTACTTTCGGATGGGCACCCGCATATCTGGCGGAGCTATACAGGGGTTTATGGGCATGCAGGTGAAATCACATGACTACACTGGATTGTGCATACTTATTACATTGTGCATACTGGTTTATGAGCACATTGTGTGTGTGTGAAAAATAGGCCGACCAATCTAGGAAGGAGAGCAGAGGTTGGGATTCAGGCGATGGGTCCAGACAGAGCAAGAGGCAAGCGCTGAGATTGTGACAGATAATGTTGAGTATTATAGGAAGAAGTTGGAGATGATGACGATTACAGATATCCGTTGGAGGCCTTACGGGAACTACATGGTGACGGCGAACATAGCCGAGGATTTGAGGGGTGTAGAGCGAGTGAGGTGGATCGCAGGACACAGGCCAGGAGAGTACGAGAGGATTCCTCTAGATCGCGTGCGACGACAATTTGGATTTTTTCAGGATATACCCATGGATCATAGACCATACAGACGGATCGGAACCAAGGCACCATTCTCACCTCCATGGCCAACTCTTCCAGAAGGACCAGAAGAGATAGCAGCTGATTGCGGGGTAATGGATGCAGGAGCGACAAAGTCTTATAGATTATAGTGGGCAGCAGAGCTGCGAAGTATACACGAAAGGGCTGATCATCCCGACATAGTTGTGATTACCACCGAGAGAGACTACCTACAGGGTTTAGTTCACCAGCTTCAAACATAGGTGAACAAGACCATAGGATTGTTAGAGGCTTCGCAATCTCGAGTGGAGAGACTAGAGGCAAGAGTCCTCCATGCGAGAGGACAGATTCGTATGTTACAAGAGAGATTGGTGGATCAGTGGGAGGAACCAATAGTAGTGGTACCTTTGAGTACGGAGAGGCCAAGTGAGCGGCGTCCACGATCACCATCACTACCTGGTTCGGGATGAGGCGCGGGGGTCTAAGTGAGTTTCATACATAGGGGTAGAAGAATAAATAAAGATTTTGACCTGCGCGTCAATGATAGAGAAGATGTATTTGTTTAACATCTAAATAAAATGGAATATGTATGTTGATTTGAGTTTGTGATAATTATAAGAATATTTGTGTTTTGAATGTGTGGATTGATAAAGGATCAAGGTGAGTGTTATCAATAAAAATACGCGAAAATATTTATAGTTTTAAAGAAAACACAACACATGATAGGTTATGGTAGGGGATGGTCGAGCTAACCTTGGGAGACCCCATGTCTCCTAAGTGCTACCTACATAGCCCATTGCACAAAGCAAGGAGGGGCCTCAGACCAATGTAGTTCTCCCTTAGGACTAGGGAGAGGTGAATTCAGGCGATTTGGTTGTGGTTAGGCAATTTTTTGGTTGGTAAAAGTTTGATGTTGGTAGAGTAATTTTGTTGGTGTTGGTGTGGGTATAGGTGAAGTGAGGGTTAACTTACCCAAGCATAGGAAATCATGTCCTAATTAAGATCAACAAACAATCCTAGATTCGGGTAAAAGAGGCAAAAGTGTCCCATAGTCGGAAAGAGCTAAACAAACCATCTATTATCATATGATGAGCTTGAATCCCTAGGTACCTTGCATAGGTGAGAATTTGATTGGTGAAAAGAGTTGTATAATCACAATATATCGGATATATGCACGTCCCTTGAGTTTTGTTATTGTGAAGAATGGTGAGGAGAGGTGGATGGGATAGCTGAGGTGTAGAGAACTTGTTATAAGGTGATTATTCTGACGGAAGAGAACCAAACCAAAATAGACAAGTCCATGACTCAAAAGTACTTTTGAATACGGCTTTGATTTTTCTAGATATAGACTGATCGATGTGGGAAGTCTACATGGGATATGCATCTTGTTGTTCTTGAGGTCTTAACAAAGCTAATCAATGTGAGAAGCCTCTGATAAAGGCTGCCTTTGTAAAGCTGTCCTTAAAGGGAAAAGTCTACTTATAGTAGCAGACATGGCGTTGCACATGGTTGTCCTTCGAGGGAGCAGTCTAGTTTATAGCTTGGAGGTCTAGATGTCTGTTTGGCATGAAGCATCTAGTTTTGCAGGAAGTTTGACTCAAGAATATCTCAGAATTGTATAATTGAGAACTTGTTATTTTGATACTTGTAAGTCATGGACCAAACTAAAAAGGAGAAGACCTCTTTAAGAGGAGGTGATGATCAAACCATGTGGGTTTGATTTTACTTTGAGATGCACAAAAAAAAGGTGTATGAGGTGGTAAATGAGCTCAATGGACAAGCGCAAGGTGGATAAGGAGTGATGTAGCACTAAATTCAACAGTAGAATGATCGGAGATGCAAGGCATTAAGGGGTTCAGGATCAAGTTTACCATTAAGTGAAGCTAAACGATAAGTACCTAATCCATAAGTGTGATTGATAATATAAGGCCCAATCCAATTAGGAGCAAATTTTCCACATTTGCTCTTTTCTAGTTTGCTTACATGTTGATTCTCTTTGAGGACAAGATCACCAATTTTAAAGGTACGTTCATGAATTCACTTATCATAAGCATGCTTGATGCACTTTTGATAAATTTGAAGGTGGTCAAGAGTGGTAAGATGACACTCGTCAAGAAGCTCCAACTGGGCTAACCGCTCTTGGCGGAAGTCATCATTGGTGAAAATATCCTAAAGAGATATTTTGAGGGAAGGGATTTGTATTTCAAGAGGCAAGACAACCTTGGTACCATACACCAGAGAGAATGGTGTGGCATTAGTGGTAGTACGAATGCTGATATGATAAGCCCAAAGGGCAAAGGGGATGTGATCATGCCAATTTTGACCAGAATCGTTAACGAATTTCATGAGAATTTTGGTTAAGGTTTTGTTAGAAGATTTGGCTTGACCATTTGCTTGTGGATAGTAGGGTGACGAGAAGCTAAGTTTGATACCAAAGTTGTCACAAAGAGCTCATAATAGCTTATGTTTGAAAGATTTTCCATTATCGGTTATCAAGCGATGAGGAACACCGAAACGACAAATAATGTGATGATTGATGAATTTAACAATTTTCTCCTTTTTGGTTGAAATGAGTGGAACGGCCTCCACCCATTTAGTGTAATATTCAGTTGTCGTGATGATCCAATGGTGACGTTGTGAAGAAGGTGGATGAATCTCACCAATAAGGTCCAAACCCCGTTGTGAGAAAGGCCAAAAATCTCGTGCGACCTATAGCGGATGGCTGGGAGTATATTGAAGGTTAGCATGCCGTTGACACATAACACAATGCTTAACATATTCACAGCAGTATTTATTAATAGTAGGGCAATAATATCCCAGGCGAAGGATCCGCTTGGCCATGGCAAAGCCACTAAAGTGCCCACCACAAATTCCGTCATGGACTTGTTGGATAGTATGAGTGACTTCAGCACTGGTTAGACATCGAAGGAGGATACCATCGAAGCCACGTTGATAGAGAAACTAATAATAGACATGAGAAGAAGTTCATATATGCAAGTAAGGAGGATGTGATGGAAACTCTAAGAAAGTGTGAGGAATGGAATAATAGAGCTAGAGCTGCTAGATTGATATTCACTCAAGTGAGACAACACCTACAAGAGTTCAAATAAAAGACTTCTTCTACTGGGCAGAAAGGTATGCGGAATGGTATTCCTCAAGTTGGGGCTGCCGAGAGCATAGATATCTCTTTCCAAGAAGAGAATATTTCACAAGAATTGATTGAAGAAGAAAGGGGCATAATATTGCAGCAGTTGACTCGTAATATTCAACCCATTGTGGACAAGAATGCTCAGGATTTTTTGCAGCAAATTCAAGTCATTTTGGAGACCAAGCTTGATAAGGATAATCTAAGGTATGAAGAGCCTAATAATGTGTCTTATTTATTGTTGCCTATTCCAATTTATTTCCAGCATGAGATGCATAATAAGGTAGAATGTGGATTCTTCAATGTGGGGTTTTTTGAACCATTCTTCCAAGTATATGTATACAAGCATCTTGTGGAAGATATATGGTGGCAAGTTTTATCCCACTTGACAAGTACATGTGTTAAGCTTGCGGATCACTTCAACAGGTTTTGTCTCTTGTGCATGGAACTTGGAAAAAACAAATTCAAAATTTCTTGAGAGAAATCAATTTTAGGAATGGAGGACTATAATATCCCCTTCCCAATCGAAGACCCTTAGCCTATTTTTTCTACCCAACGGCTAAGGGAAGAAAATAAGGGTGACTTAAGATATTTTTAATTATTATAAAGTTCCCGTAGCAAAGGGAAAATATGTAAGCACTTATAATAATTTAAATAAATTAATAATTATGTCAAGTCTAAGTTAGAAAAAGGTGCATTTATATTTTTTATTCTCCCTAGGGAAATATGGTGACTTGCCTTGAGGAGGAGTAATGGAAACTTAGAAAGGGAAAGGCCACATTAATTTTTTATCCTCCCAAGGAAAATGCAACTTAGCCTAGAGAGGTGAAAAAAAGGGAAAGAAGTTGATTGGTTGAGAGGAGGGTCATTTTGGGTCTCTTCTTCCTTAAAAGGAGAAGTCGACTTTACTTAGGACTCATTAGATGATCATTTGATAATTTCTGATTTTATGTTTGAAGCTTAGAGATTTTGCATAATTTATTCCAAGGATGAAAACCCTTCGGAACTACCTGTAGAAGGATGAAAAATCTCTTAGATAATGTGAGGCATCTCTACTCAGGAGATTCTATGGTTCTTGTAAAGATTTATATTAATTTTCAGAGTTATTTCCAGCAATTGTGAAGGTATTTTGTAGATATTTATATCAAGGATTTGAAGAATTGTAGGTAGATTTTGGCGTATTTGGAGGCTATAAAAATTCAAACTTGTACCTGTTGGTTCAAGATAAAATTTTAGTCATATTCTCTACATTTTTGGCATGATTCTGGGGTTCCAAAACCTCACTTTCAGTTGTTAAGTTTTAAGGCTTATTTTTATGGGTTTCCTATACAACCCTAGTCACATTTCCCATAAATATTTTTGATCTGAAGGAAAATTATATGCTTTCTCCTTGTTAAATCTATACTTGGTGTTGGGCTTTGCCTAAAAACCATCTAAGGAAAAATATGTCGAAAAGGGGACATTACACCCAAATAGAAAGATAAGGGGATTGTTGGGACTACAATTGAAAATAATAAGATTTAAGACCCAAAAAGGCTCTCTCAAACTCCTTAACCAACATATTCAGGGTGCGCATAACACACACAAAAATAGTGGGAGAGAGAGAAGATGGTATGAAAGGATAAAAATAATGAAGATGAGAAAGAACTAGTCTTTTATTTTGATTTCACTAGGATTTGTACATGGGAAAAATTACCTAAGTATCTCATGCACACGACTTCTTGAGGTCAGGTCGAGACAACCAAAATGTGGAAGATGATCCAAGGATGTGAGTTAGAATGTAGTGATGGATATGATAGGGAATGATAAATATGGTGAATGTGAGGGTGGATAAGGATTGATATTTTGTAGGAGAGAAATTCTTAATCAATTGTATTACAAGTACGAGACTCATTTTTTCAGGAAAAAAAATATCTCACTATTTCTTTGGTTGGGATATTGTGATCTAGGATTGCTATTATATGTAATGCCTAATCTAGATATCACAAATCTTCAACTAGATGGACATACTATTGGGAAATTTTTGTTTGTCTCTAGATATTCCTCTCCAGAGAGGGTCATGGAATAATGTGAATGATATTGAATGGTAACAACTAAGGAATTTTACTTTTGATACAAGTTTCTTTACTGGCCCAAAATTTCCTAGTTACATATAGGTGTTCATTTAGAGCCTTCAAATTGACCAATAATCAATGGGGGTTATGGGGTAGAGTGAAAGGCTAGCACAAATAGTCCTAAGCCTATGTCTCCCTAGGTAAGATAAATTCCTAGTGGGTTGATAACGAGTTCAAAGATTATTTTATGAGGTTGAGATGAACTAGGAATGGTCATTTATGGGAGTCAATTCATGAGAAAGAATGAGAATGGAAAAAGGCTAAAGGAGAATCAACGACTAAGAATGACTAGTGTGAGTTCTTAATAACTATGTTTGTTTTTTCATTTTGATTCCTAAACTATTTTAAGGTTTAACAATGAACAAATGTCTACAAAGGGAATTTAAACAAACAAAAAGGAAGGGAGACAACTTCTTTGACTTTTTAAATTTGCTAATTAACTATTCAATAAAATAAATAAACTACTTTAAATATTTCTTTATGATATTTTCATAGATTTAAACTACAAAGAATAATGAAATCATTTACTAAAAGATAACTAATGTTTTTTTATCTTTTTCAACTATTCAAAACAATCAGAAAGCTAATAAATTATAGAAAGAAAGAAAGAAATGGTAGATTTACTAATTTCTTCTTTGAAATAGGAAATAAACTAAAGAAAGAATAACCAAGTATATTTATTCTTCTATTTATGTGCTTATAACTACTAAAACTAACATTGAAAATTTTAGAAATATGGATATAGCACTTAAAAATAAATGAAAATAAAATCCTCTTACGACGGAGTTTCTACCTCAAGTTTTCCAGGAAGGAAATCTTCTTAGAATCTATTTCCCTTTTTTCAAACAAGCTTTCCCTAGCAATTTTGTTTCTACTTTAAACACAAATATAAAAGATAATAAAACATTTGTTGATTTCTAACCTTCTATCTCTAACACTTTCCCAAGAAAATCCAAATGGATAGGTTGGGAAGTGATTATCTACGATAAAATCTTCTTGGTAGAAATTCTATAAATTAATGATGCTAAAACATCTAGGTTTGTAGGAAACAACGTAGATCTTCTTTTCATAATCACAAATGTTACTAACTTCTTAAGATTCCAACCAATATTATGATAAAGCTTCAAACAAATTGAAAGACACCTCCAACCTAGTCACTACAGTTCTGTGGTAGATTGTTACAACATTGTTGGCGGTGTTTCCATTATTTCCTCATCTTCAAGATCTTTCTAATGTGCAAAATCCAGTTGATCCAAGTGAGAAAAGTAGCAAATGACAGTAAGGAATCAAGAAAAGAGAACTGAATGGTATTTTATGACAATGGTGGATGGAATGCGAGTAATAGGAAAACAAAGACAGAGGACTCACTACCTGCACAATTTCCTCTCAAAAATTTATGCAGTGTAACACCTCTATAACTTAAAAATGACAAAATCTTGAAATAATATGATGAGGAGTACTTGTAAGTTGTTGAGAAGGAAGAATTTGAACTACACATGTCAATTTAGAAAGATCAACTCAACCAACGTGGAAGAAATCAAATGGATGCTTTTAGCAAAGGTGAAGGAGGAAATGAAGACGGTTTCAACAAGCCTATTCTTGACGGATTTGACAAAGTAAACTAAGAGAAAAATGAATTGCAATGAAAACACGTGTTCAACAAAACATGTATTTTTTTGTATTTTTGCGGTAACATAAGCGCCCTTGTTTCTAGGCAGGTGGTTGCACAACGGCCCTTAAAAGAAAAGCAGTAGTTGTGTCATGAAGGGGAAATCGTTGATTTTTTAAGCCCTAAAACATGGTGTAATAATTTTGCTAAGTCAAAGTGGGTGTGTAAGAGAAAATGGGAGGGATTTGTATCTTGTTCTTAATTTGGAAGTAGATATATCATCATCAAGACATATTTTGTTAAGTGTTGTACCATGTAATTTTTGGATGCGTACATAATCTCTTTGAAAACCTTTAATATTATTTGGTCTTAATCAAAGATGTTTGAAAATGTTTAAAATTTAAAAAATTCATTTTTTTAGACCATTACTCTACATGTGTGAAACCACTACTTTGTATTATTTATAGCTTGTGGAATCATTAAACAATTACATATCAATAGATTAACACAACCTAGAAGTTTCGTACATACTACTTAAACTGAGAATTTCACGAATTCCAAATTAATATTTTTTACCTGGATTGATGATTAAAACCTCTTACTTAAACATATTCTAATGTATTGGACTCTTGAGATTGCTTCTAATTTCTTAATCATCCTTCATATGCATGACAATGTTGACAAGACAACAAATTACCACCAAAATTAAGACACAAACGACTTTGACAAATTAGACCTGCAATAAAAAAGGACACTTGAAAACTTGGAAAACAACTCTCAACTACAGGAAAACCTTTTTAAACTTTGACATCACATCATTCATAATCTATTTTCAATTACTTAAAAAGAAAAAGCAACATACTTTTATAACTTCTCCCAATTTTTTTTATCATAACGTGCTAATGCTTGTTTACGAAATCAGACTGCCACCCATTTCAAGCATCATTTAGTAATTTGGCATCTTATGGTCATTCTAATGTAAGATTCCGTCTCTAATATGACAAGAAAAGTAAGTCAACATTAAGGGTGGTTTAGAAAACTCTTCTATATATAAAATTGACGAGTTGGTCACCGACCTTATCTTAAATTTGAAAAATAATACTGAATTTATGAGTTATTTTCGTGGTAGTCCTATTGGGGCACAACATTTAAGGGAGGAGAGAATTTATAGTTTTTTTTTTGACATTACTATGATTTTTAATTTTGACTAAAATTTGAAACCAAAAAACACATTATTAGGAAAAATATCTCTCTTTAATAGAAATTTAGAGTGGGAGTTATTGCGTGCATTCTTGTATAGACGTACACCTTTGAAAGAAAGATTCTATAATTTATTGTGTGGAATATTTTTTTGTAGTGCCCATTAAATTGTATTATATTCATGACATAAAGCTTGCAAGGATATTTACTAATTAAAATTTGAAATTTTTATTTTTAAAGTTTTATTATTCAATTTTAATATTTCAAGAAA